>JAESVK010001359.1:663400-683152 GCA_017140935.1 Hamamelis virginiana | reverse complement strand
ATATATATATATATATATATATATATATATATATATATATATATATAAACAGTGCTTCTGTATTTGGAAATTTCTTTTTCCTGGTTGTTATGACAGAAAGAAGGAATAAACAAAAAACAGAGTTTTTTAGCCGTTTTATTCCTTTATGCTCAGTTTGTTTTGACAGAAAAAGAATTCTTGAAAATGCTTTCCGGGAAATTTGTTTTACCCGTAAAATTTCATTTATCTCTAACGACACCTCATCCACAAAATGATGATTTTTCTTTACAAAAAATATTATAGCGCACTTTACCTCGAAATTAAAAATTACCTGACATGTCCTACTTTGAGTAGTGACGTCTTTTCTCTCAAACTTCTTTCTTATTTTTCACACACCACTCAAATTACAATACATAAGCTTGGATTTTAATTTCGGATTAAAGTGTCGGGTGATATAGAATTGTTGTTTTCTTAATAAGGCTCCGTTTGGATTTACTTTTTATAAGTACTTATTTACTTTTTTATTTGTTTAAAAGAAATTGTAATATTTAATTTTTTTAGCAAAAAATTACATATATTTTTTGCATTTTTTGCATTTTCCAAATTAGAAATGTATGATTTCTTTTAAAAAAATAAAAATAAATGCTTTATTTATTTAATTACTTTTATTTTTTTGCAATTATTATTATTTTTTTAAAATGGCTTACATGTGGTGTTTCAGATATCGGTGTAATGAGTGGAGCAGCAATTTATATCCAAGACGATCTCAAAATCTCCGACACACAAGTCGAAATCCTCGTCGGTATCCTCAACGTCTACTCTCTCATCGGCTCAGCCGCCGCCGGTCGGACCTCTGACTGGATCGGTCGTCGCTACACAATAGTCTTAGCTGCCGCCATCTTCTTCGTCGGTGCACTTCTCATGGGATTCGCCACCAATTATGCCTTCCTCATGGTCGGCCGCTTTGTCGCCGGCATCGGCGTCGGCTACGCTCTCATGGTCGCTCCAGTTTACACCGCTGAGGTTTCCCCGGCGTCGTCACGTGGCTTCCTTACTTCATTACCCGAAGTGTTCATCAACGCCGGCATATTATTCGGCTACGTATCAAATTACGGTTTCTCAAAGCTCTCGCTTCACTTAAGCTGGCGACTCATGCTCGGAATCGGAGCATTTCCGGCAGTATTTCTCGCTTTTGGTGTATTAGCCATGCCAGAATCACCGCGTTAGCTCGTCATGCAGGGTCGACTCGGTGACGCAAAGCGAGTTCTAGATAAAACCTCGGATTCTAAAAAAGAAGCCGAGTTACGACTTGCTGATATAAAAGAAGCCGCTGGAATACCGGAAGATTGCACAGACAACGTCGTGGAAGTCCCAAAACGCAGTCAGGACGAAGCTGTATGGAAGGAGTTACTTCTACATCCAACACCAGCGGTTCGTCATATTTTAATCGCAGGCGTTGGAATTCACTTCTTCCAACAATCAACAGGTATAGACGCAGTCGTTTTATACAGTCCAAGAATCTTCGAAAAGGCAGGAATCACAGACGACAACAAAAAGCTACTGGCCACAGTAGCCGTTGGATTTGTGAAAACAATGACCATTCTAGTCGCCACATTTCTCCTGGACAGGGTGGGACGACGCCGTTTGCTTCTCATAAGTGTTGGGGGTATGATCGTCTGCCTCGCAGCCCTAGGATTTGGTTTAACGATTATAGATCATTCGGACGAGAGACAAGTGTGGGCCATTGTTTTATGCTTGACCATGGTGTTAGCATATGTCTCGTTCTTCTCATTCGGGATGGGACCCATTACGTGGGTTTACTGCTGTGAGATCTTTCCATTGAGGCTACGAGCCCAGGGGTGTAGCTTGGGAGTTGCAATGAATAGAGTTACCAGTGGTGTCCTCTCTATGACTTTTATATCTCTCTATAAAGCCATCACCATTGGCGGGGCCTTTTTTCTTTTTGCGGGAATTGCATCGGTGGCTTGGGCGTTCTTTTATATGTTACTACCGGAAACACGGGGTAAAACCCTTGAAGAGATGGGGGTGTTGTTTGGGCACTTCACTTGGAGATCACCCAACAAGTACGCGAACAAATCGGATGATAAGAATAACGCTAATGGTCAAGTTCAGTTAGGGACTAAAGAGTAATTTTAGAGAATATATGAGGGTTTGGAAGACAAGTTCTATGTAATTACTGAACTGTTCTCGTCTGTCCTCATTTGAAATTTCGAAAATATGTTTTAAGACTTAATTAATTTGAAGGAAAAGGACATTGTCCTAAGAGGGTTCTAGCATTTCCAAAAACAAAACAAAAAATGTGACAGGGGCCTATAAGAAGACAACTTATGTGCTAATGAAAACAAATATGCAAACTAGCTCTTATATAACGCTATTATAAGGTGTATTTTACGCAAAGTTGCATAATATGACTTCTATGGAGTCATGACCTCTATAGAGTCAAATTCAGGACAAATTTTAAGAACACGGCCCTTAGATTAGATGAATTACTAATGAATTTTATGTTCGTCAAAAATCACAGTGAACCAATAGTCAATTTCTTGAAAATATCACATTGAAAATTTGTGTTTATTTTATTCTTTAAAATCTCACAAGTTTTTCTTAGTTATTTTTTAAAAAAACAAACAGTTGGATCATTGTGATTTTTTATAAACATAAAATTCATAAGTAATTTATCTAATCTAACATTCAATTTTTCAAAGTTTGTTTTATATTTAGTTCTATAGAGGCTACTTTAGGCAACTTTTGTAAGATACACCTTATAATAACATGCATGTTATTTTCTACATACATATACATTGAAATGATCGTGTCAACATTTGTTAACTTTATTAAAGTCGGCAAACGCTCCATAGCCATTAGATCTCGGTCATGGAGTGAGATCACCGCTATGGAGTGTTAGCTGACTTTACTAATTAAAATTAAAAATTAGTATTTGCTCGCAAGATCATTTAAAATCAGCATTTGTTTTCAATTTTGACCATCCGAATTGCAATTGGAATTGGAAGGTCTCTTGGCCTGATGAAATTTCCAATTTACTTGATATAAATGAATCTAATACGATAAATTACTATTCTTTTTGTACCACTTCTGTCAGTCACACATCAAATCCTACCCCAACGTATCTAAGTAGGATTGTAATATCAAACGCTACACCACCTTTCCACAAAACCCACCCATGCATTGCAAGATTTAGGGCTAAAGAGCTAAAGGGTTAATAATCATCCTATTCAAGATTTAGGGCTAAAGTTTATTTATTTATTTTTAGTATACGAGTTGGGTTAGTGATTAGTTGTTAGTGGGAAAGGGAGTTACAAATGTGCCAATTCTCATCTAATTGGATTAGCGATATGGACTACTTATGAATTTCATGTTCGCCAAAAGTTAAAATGATTTAACAGTCGTTTTAAAAAAAAAAAAAAAAAAACTTAAAAAACTAGTAACATTTTAAAGAACAAAAAAGTCATAAATTTTCATTGTGACATTTTTCAGAAACCAACCATTGGATCACTGTGATTTTTAGCGAACATGAAATTCTTAAGTAGTACATCTAATCCAATGATTGGTTTTCAAATTTTGTTATGCAATTGGTTCTACAAAGGTCATCTTATGCAACTTAAAGTGCACCTTATAATAGACTCCTTATATGTACATATATGTACAAAAATGATCAAGTCAACATATGCTTACATACCTTATGTAAGCATGAGGCTAATAGATAATTGTGGGATACATATCTTGAAAAACTGATTGTTAGATTATATATTATACTTATGCATGTCATGCATGCCAAAAATCACAGTGATCTAATGGTCGATTTCTCAAAAATGTCAATGAGAAAAACTGTAACAATCTTTGTAGTCTATATTTTGATTATTTGATATTGAATCAAGGTAATTTTTGGCATGCATTTCCATAAGAAAAATATCTAATTTAACGGTCAATTTTTCAAAATATGTATCCCGCAATTATTTATTAACTTCACACTTACATAACTCAAGTAAACATGTTAACTAGATCGTGACTGTGTGTGTGTGTGTGTGTGTGTGTGTGTGTGTGTTGGAATAATCAAGTAAATGATACCTTACTTTATTAAAATCAGCTAATGTCTTTTGACCGTTGGATCTCCGGCATGGTATGAGATCTAATGGTCATAGGACATTAGCTAATTTTAATAAAGTAAGACATAGCTTATAGGAACATTATTTTATACAGATATAAATATCCATGGAGTCCTTATATATACAAGAAGTTTATTATAAGGTGCGTACGTAAAGTTACATAAAAAGATGGCCAAATACAGCATGTGCTAACTTTTGCGAAAGTCAGCATGAAGTTCATAGGGAATTGTAGGATGCATATTTTGAAAAACCGACTGTTGGATTAGATACCCTTATTAGGATGTCACGTCTGCCAAAAATTACCGTGATCTAATGCGGGCATTTCAAAATACAGACTGTGAAAAATTCTGACCACTAAAAACTGTCACATTTTTTCTCAGTGACATATCTAAGAAACCGATCATTAGATTACTGTGATTTTTGGCATGCCTGACATAAATTTGCATAGTATCTAATCTAATGGTCAATATTTCAAAATATGCATCCCACAATCACTAATGAATTTCATGCCGCGAAAGTCAGCATGTGCGAATTGCTGATAGGATCATTTATGTATATATATACACATATTCCTTTTTTTTATGAGGACGTCCTCACATAAGTTTTAAGCTTATGTGAGGACTTGGCTTTTTAGCCAATGTAGGATGAATATTTTGAAAAGCCGGCTGTTGGATTGAAAATTCATCTTATGTATGACATGCATGCCAAAAATCACAGTGATCTGATAGATGGTTTCTAAAATGCAGACTGTCAAAAACTATGACAGTATCTAATGGTCACATTTTTGCACAGTCTGTATTTTAGAAACCGACCGTCAGATCACTGTAATTTTTGGCATGCATGACATACATTAGAAAAATATCTAATCCAACGGTCAGTTTTCCCAAATTCTCATCTTACATTGACCAAAATGCTAAGTCCTCACATATAGAAGTCCTCATAAGAAAATTACTCTCTCTCTCTCTCTATATATATATATACATACATTGGCATAAACCTGCGCAATGCGCGGGACTTATTATAGAGTCATAATATATGTTTTAATAAATAAGAATGATTAAAACTATTAAATGGATTGGATAAATTTTATTTGGATGTATTATTCAAAAACTTAAAATTTTAAAATGTCACAAAAAAGTAAAAAGTAAAGTAGAACCAATTTTTTGAATAAAAATAAAATAGAGGGGGAGTAGTAGATGAGATCAATAATAAATTAAAAAGAAACCTGTTAAGGAAAATACTACTTCACCCACCTTAGTTAATATTTGATTTGTGTTTCGATGAGAAAGATGAAGTGGGTTTAGTTTGGGTGAGGGAGATGAAGTGGGTTTTAGTTTGGTTGAGGGTTTGGATAATTGAGAGAAGGTTTGGATGGGGTGATTAAGTGGGTTTTAGTCTATGGAAATTTGCATAAAAATGAGGGTATTTTAAACATTTTGATTGTAAAATAACGGAAAATGTAACGGATGTGAGATGTCTGAAAAAAACATTAAACCTCAGGAAGCGGATGGAAATTTATTGAAACTTAGGGGAGGTCCGTACATTTAAGCCAAACCTCAAGAGAGGTGTATGCATTTTACCCTTTATAAATTTATTAGACAGACATTTTATAAATTTCATGATGGTAAAAAATTATACTCCGTCGCTATAAGCACTTTTGAAAAATGAGTACGTGTGGAACTTAAATAAGTTATGTAAAGCTGTTAGGTGAGAGAGTATATGATCTACTGATGACGTAAGCTGCCCAAGTCTCTCCGTCTATATAAGCACTTCTCAGCTTAACACAGCACTCCACAGCAAGCCCTGGTCATGGCCATTTGAGCCACTACCAGAACTTGCTCAAAATCACTAACACCTCTCTCTCTCTCTCTCTCTCTCTCTATATATATATATATATATATATATATATTTTCAGTGATGGCTGAGCAGAAAGCTGAGAATATATAATGCTTTCTCTGGCCAACCACAGAAACGTATTGAAGATTTTGATCCTCTAAAGAAACTAACAACAAACAAGTATGCTTTTGGTTGTACAGTCTTAGCTTCCATGGCTTCAATCTTATTGGGTTATGGTGAGTTAATCATGCTCAACTTTTCTGACTCCTTCATATATATACACGGTGCTTCTTTAATATTTGGAACTTTCTTTTACTTCTTTGTTAATGGCAGGAAAAAAAAAAAAAATTTCGGGTGTTTTCTTGCCGTTTTATTCCTCTATGCTCAGTTTGTGTCGACGGAAAAAAAAAATTCTAGAATTTTGTTTTCTCTGTGAAATTACATTAATTTCTAGAGATGCCATATCCTGAAAATAATAATTATTTTTTTTTTTTAAAATATTTTTTAATACATGTGGTGTTTCAGATATCGGTGTAATGAGTGGAGCAGCAATTTACATCCAAGACGATCTCAAAATCTCCGATACGCAAGTCGAAATCCTCATCGGTATCCTCAAGGTCTACTCTCTCATCGGCTCAGCCGCCGCCGGTTGGACCTCTGATTTCATCTGTCGTCGCTACACAATCGTCTTCGTCGCCGGCATCTTTTTCGTCGGTGCACTTCTCATGGGATTCGCCACCAACTACGCCTTCCTCATGGTCCGCCGCTTTGTAGCCGGCATCGGCTACGCTCTCATGATCACTCTGGTTAAAACCACAGAGGTTTCCCCGGCGTCGTCGCGTGGCTTCCTCACTTCATTACCCGAAGTGTTCAACAATGCCGGCCGGTGTATTATTCGGCTACGTATCAAATTACGGCTTCTCAAAGCTCTCGCTTCACTTAAGCTGGCGATTTATGCTCTGAATCGGAGCAATTTCGGCAGTATTTCTCGGTTTCGGTGTATTAGCCATGCCAGAATCACCACGTTGGCTCGTCATGCAGGGTCGACTCAGTGACACAAAGCGAGTTCTAGATAAAACTTCAGATTCTAAAAAAGAAGCCGAGTTACGACTTGCTAATATAAAAGAAGCCGTTGGAATACCAGAAGATTGCACAGACGACGTCGTTGAAGTCCCAAAACGCAGTCAGGATGAAGCTATATGGAAGGAGTTATTTCTACATCCAACACCAGCTGTTCATCATATTCTAATCGCAGGCGTTGGAATTCACTTCTTCCAACAGTCAACAGGTATAGAAGCCGTCGGTTTATACATTCCAAGAATCTTCGAAAAGGTTGGAATCACAGATGACAACAAAAAGCTACTCGCCACAGTAGCCGTTGGATTTGTGAAAACAATAACCTTCCTAGTCACTACATTTCTCCTAGATAGGGTGGGACGACGCCGTTTGCTTCTCACAAGTGTTGGGGGTATGATCGTCTGCCTCGCTGCCCTAGGATTTGGTTTAACGATTATAGATCACTCTAACGAGAAACAAGTGTGGGCCATTGTTTATGCTTGACCACGGTGTTAGCATATGTCTCATTTTTCTCATTCGGGATGGGACCATTACGTGGGTTTATTACTGTGAGATCTTTCCATTAAGGCTACGCGCCCAAGGGTGCATCTTGGGAGTTGCAATTAATAGAGTTACTGGTGGTGTCCTCTCTATGACTTTTATATCTCTCTATAAAGCCATCACCATTGGCGGGGACTTTTTTCTTTTTGCCGGAATTGCATCGGTGGCTTGGGTGTTCTTTTATTTTACTACCGGAAACACGGGGTAAAACCCTTGAAGAGATGGGAGCGTTGTTTGGGCACTTCACTTGGAGATCACCCAACAATTACGCAAACAAATCGGATGATAAGGATAACGCTAATGGTCAAGTTCAGTTAGGGACTAAAGAGTAATTATAGAGAATATATGAGGGTTTGGAAGACAAGTTCTATGTAATTACTGAACTGTTCTTGTCTGTCCTCATTTGAAATTTTAATATGTTTTAAGACTTAATTAAGTTGAAGGAAAAGGACATTGTTCTACGAGGAGGGTTCTAGCATTTCCAAAAACAAAAACAAAAAATGTGATAGGGGCTAAAGGAAGACAACTTATGTGCTAATGGAAACAAATATGCAAACTAGCTTCTATATAACACTATTATAAGGTGCATTTTACGTAAGTTACGTAATATGATCTGTATGGAGTCAAATACAGGACAAATTTTAAAAACATGATCCTTGAATTAGATGAACTGCTAATGAATTTTATATTCGCCAAAAATCACGGTGATCCGATCCGACAGTCAATTTCTTGAAAATATCACATTAAAAAATTGTGTCTTTTTTATTCTTTAAAATCTCACAAGTTTTTCCTAGTTAGTTTTTTTAGAAACAAATAGTTGGATCACTATGATTTTTTATGAACATAAAATTCATAAGTAATTCATCTAATCTAACAGTCAGTTTTTCAAAGTCTGTTCTATATTTAGTTCTATAGAGGCTACCTTACACAACTTTTGTAAGGTGCACCTTATAATAACATGCCTGTTATCTTTTACATATATATACAATGAAATGACCCTATTAGCATTTGTTAGCTTTATTAAAGTCGGCAAATGCTTTATGGCTGTTAGATCTCGGTCATGGAGTGAAATCACCGCTATGGAGTATTAGCTGAGTTTACTAAAATCAGCATTTGCTGATAGGATCATTTAAAGTTAGCATATATTTTCAATTTTGACCATCCAAATTGCAATTGGAATTGGAAGATCTCTTGGCGTGGTGAAATTTCCAATTTACTTTATGAATCCAACACTTATTATTACTATTCTTTCTGTACCACTTCTGTCAGCCACGCATCGAATCCTACCCCAACGTGTATCTAAATAGGGTTGTTATATTAAACGCTACACCACCTTTCCACGGAACCCACCCATTGATTCCATAACTCATGAAAATAATCCTCATTATTCCATTTAATGGTTGCAAAAAAATTTCTATCTAGAGGTTGAAGCCATAACAAGCTATATGCAATCTTGCTAATTTGATTAGCGAGATGAACTACTTATGAATTTCATGTTCACCAAAAGTCAGAATGATTTAACAGTCAGTTTTTAAAAAAACCAACTTAAAAAATTGGTAGCATTTTAAAGAACAAAAAAGTCACAAATTTTCATTGTGGTATTTTTTAGAAACCAACCATTGGATCACTGTGATTTTTGGCTAATACAAAATTCATAAGTAGTACATATAATCCAATGATCGTTTTTCAAATTTTGTTTTGCAATTGGTTATACAAAATTCATCTTACGCAACTTAAAGTGCACCTTATAATAGACTCCTTATATGTTTATATACGTACAAAAATGATCAAGTCAACATATGCTTACATAACCTTACACAAGCATGAGACTAATAGATAATTATGGTATACATATCTTGAAAAACTGACTGTTAGATTAGATACTATACTTATGCGTGTCATGCATGCCAAAAATCACAGTGATCTAATGGTCGGTTTCTAAAAAATGTCAATGAGGACAACTGTAACACTATTCGTAGTCTTTATTTCGATAATCTGACATTGGATCAAAGTAATTTTTGGCATGCATGACACCCATAAGAAAAATATCTAATCTAACGGTCATGCATGCCCGAAATCTAACGGTCATAGTACATTAGCTGATTTTAATAAAGTAAGGGATAGCTTATGGGAACATTACTGTATATATAAAAATATCCATTGAGTCCTTATATATACAAAAAGTTTATTATAAGGTGCATACACAAAGTTGCATAAAAAGATGGCCAAATACAACACACACACACACACAGGTGCTATGGCCAGGTGCCCTCTTGTAGACCTACTTGCACTGTAAATTTTGAAAAACTGACCGTTGTATTTGATACCCCTATAATGTATGTCATGCCTGCAAAAAATCACAGTGATCCAACGGTTAGTTTCTGAGAAAACTGATTGCTAAAAAATGATAATATTTTATAGAACAAAAAAGTCATAGTTTTTCAAAGTTACTTTTTTCAAAAACCAACTGTTGGATCACTGTGATTTTTGGCAGAATTTACATAAATGATATAAGTATCTAATCCAACGGTCAGTTTTTCAAAATTTTCATTGCAAGTGGCTCTACAAGAGAGCATTTGATGCAAGAAGCAGCAGGTGTATCTAATGTTAGAATTTCTGTATATATATTTTATTTGGATGTATTATTCAAAAACTAAAAATTTTAAAATACCATAAAAAGTTAAAAGTAAAGTGGAACGAATTTTTTGAATAAAAATAAAATAGAGGTGAGTGGTAGATGAGATTCGTAATAAATTAAAAGGAAGCAAATTAAGGAAAATACTACTTCACCCTCCTTAGTTGATATTTGATTTGTGGTTCACATCAATAAATGTAATTTTTTTATTTTTTCCAAGATCATAACCATTGGTCCATGGGAGAAGATTGGAAAAAGATTGTGAAATAGTATTACTCAAAAATTAATTATGAAAAGAGAAATGAAACTTAAATGGGACCCAATTCAATAAAAAATACTAAAAGGTTAAATTTTATTTAATTAATTGGACCAATGATATAATGCCATATTATTTTAAAGTGTGACCTAAACCAATAAAAGTGAAAGAAATGAGTGAATTAAAGAGAAAAGAGAATGAAGAAGGGAAGTGATTTTAGGACTGCCACATCAACAAACTGCTCTTCATATATATATATATATATATAATGAAAAACTTACTGTAATTGTATTAGACAGACATTTTATAAATTTCATGATGATAAAAAATTATAGTAATCATAGTGCCTGTTTGGATTGAGAATCAGAAGTTGGAGAAGCAGCTTCTCTTTCACTTTTGCAGCTTGTGGCTCATTTGGCAAAATCAAAAGTTGCTTCAAAAATCACAAAAAGCCACTTTAGCTGATTTTGGGAGAATTAGGCCAAGGGGTGATTCTGATTTTGCTTTTTGATATCAATTATTTATCTAATACCAAAATTACCCGTAAAAAAATAACTAAAACAATTTTCTTTCCCTTCATATCCCTCACATAATAACCTAACTCATCCGTTAGTTTTCTCTTAAATCAACCGTTGGATTACTGTGATTTTTTGCAGACATGACAAACATAATACGAGCATATAATCCAGCGGTCGATTTTTCAAAATACCTATCCCATCTACCCTATTGAGGAGTGGACCACTAATTTGAACCCAAAATTATAATTATAAATAGGATTATTTAAATTATTTATTATTTATATCATTCATATTATTTATTAAATAATATTATTCATATTATTTATCCTTATAAATAAAATTATTTATAATTTTAGTCATGGGTAATTGTGTCAATTCATAATTAAAAGCAACTTTTTCATATGATATTCAAATAGACAGTAAAAACACTTTTAGGACCAAAAGTACTTTAAAATACAATATCCAAATGCAACTGACTTTTCTGCTTCTGTTTCTTTTCTGCTTTTGCTCCTGTTTCCAAACGGGGCCATAGTGTGGGATTCCGATAGGTGAGAGAATATGTGGTCTAATGATGACGTAAGCTGCCCAAGTCTCTCCGTCTATATAAGCACCTCTCAGCTTTACACAGCACTCCACAGCAAGCCCTGGTCATAGACTCATAGCCATTTGAACCACTACCAGAACTTGCTCAAAAGCACTAACACCTCTCCCTCTCTTCTTCTCTCTCTATATATATACACATATATATATATATATATCAGTGATGGCTGAGCAGAAAGCTGAGAATAATGCTTTCTCTGGCCAACCACAGAAACATATTGAAGATTTTGATCCTCCAAAGAAACTAACAACAAACAAGTATGCTTTGGGTTGTACAGTCTTAGCTTCCATGGCTTCAATCTTACTAGGTTATGGTGAGTTAATCATCTTCAACTTTTCTGACTCATTCGCATATATATATATATATATCCACAGTGCTTCTGTAATATTTGGAACTTTCTTTTACTTCTTTGTTAATGGCAGAAGAAAAAAAAAACTGGCGTTTTCTTGCGGTTTTATTCCTTTATTTTCAGTTTATATCGATGGAAAAAAAATTCTAGAATTTTGTGTCTGTTAGGATCTTCACTCTTTCCGAATCCCAAATTTCTGGCTTACAAAAATGGATCAAAATTTTTGGGTATGTCGAGCGGGCGAGATTCAACTGGGTAACCCAATAAACTGCAAGACATTTACCGGAGGGAAAGTGAAGGCCCATAATTTGTTACTGTCAAACCAACCGCGGCCTAATTCGCACATTCTGGTCTCTCTCGGCTGCTCTCTCTCTCTCTTTCTCTCTCTCTCCCTCCTTCCTTACTTGTTATCATTTCCGTTCCACCAGTCTACTGTTCTTCTGCAATCCTATCAAGGTATCATACAATTTCTTCATCATCTTTTCATATATATAATATTTACACACACAGAGAGACACACACTTGGGTTTAGTTTGATGTTTATAATGAAAATCTGAGTCTATTGAATCGGTCTGTATTGGTTTTGTTTACCATCTCGTCTCGATCTTGTAATACATAAATAAGAGCTTGATTTAGCAAAACAGAGCATGCATGTTCTCTGAAAATAATAATTACTTTTAAATTTTTTTTTTTTTTTAATAAGATAAGATAGCTTACGTGTGGTGTTTCAGATATCGGTGTAATGAGTGGAGCAGCAATTTACATCCAAGACGATCTCAAAATCTCCGACACACAAGTCGAAATCCTAGTCGGAATCCTCAACCTCTACTCCCTCCTCGGCTCAGCCGCCGCCGGTCGGACCTCCGACTGGATCGGCCGTCGCTACACAATCGTCTTCGCCGCCGTCATCTTCTTCGTCGGCGCACTTCTCATGGGATTCGCCACCAACTACGCTTTCCTAATGGTCGGCCGCTTCGTCGCCGGTATCGGCGTCGGTTACGCTCTCATGATCGCTCCGGTGTACACAGCCGAGGTCTCGCCGGCGTCGTCGCGTGGATTCCTCACTTCATTCCCCGAAGTTTTCATCAACGCCGGCATATTATTCGGCTATGTTTCAAATTACGGCTTCTCAAAGCTCTCGCTTCACTTAGGTTGGAGACTCATGCTCGGAATCGGAGCATTTCCTGCAGTACTTCTTGCCTTTGGTGTATTAGCCATGCCGGAATCGCCGCGTTGGCTCGTCATGCAGGGTCGACTCGGTGATGCGAAGCGAGTTCTCGACAAAACTTCAGATTCAAAAAAAGAAGCCGAGTTACGACTCGCTGATATAAAAGAAGCCGCCGGAATACCAGAAGATTGCACAGACGACGTCGTTGAAGTCCCAAAACGTAGTCACGACGAAGCTGTTTGGAAGGAGTTACTTCTACATCCAACACCAGCCGTTCGTCATATTTTAATCACAGCTATTGGGATTCACTTCTTCCAGCAATCATCCGGAATAGACGCCGTCGTTTTATACAGTCCAAGAATCTTCAAAAAGGCTGGAATCACAGACGATAACAAAAAGCTACTCGCCACTGTAGCCGTCGGATTCGTGAAAACAATATTCATCCTGGTCGCTACATTTCTCCTCGATCGAGTGGGACGACGCCCTTTGCTACTCACAAGCTTAGGGGGCATGATCTTCTCTCTCGCCACCCTAGGATTTGGATTAACGATCATCGATCATTCAGAAGAGAGACTAATGTGGGCCGTTGTTTTATGCTTGACCATGGTGTTAGCGTTCGTCGCGTTCTTTTCGATTGGGATGGGGCCCATCACGTGGGTGTACAGCTCTGAGATCTTTCCGTTGAGGCTACGCGCCCAGGGGTGCAGTATGGGTGTTGCAGTGAATAGAGTTACCAGTGGGGTCCTTTCAATGTCTTTTATATCTCTTTACAAGGCGATCACCATTGGTGGAGCCTTCTTCCTTTTCGCGGGAATTGCATCGGTGGCTTGGGTGTTCTTTTATATGTTAGTACCGGAAACACAGGGTAAAACCCTTGAAGAGATGGGGATGCTGTTTGGGCATTTCACTTGGAGGTCACCGAACAAGAACGCCAACAAACAGGATGGGAAGGATAATCGTAACGGTCAAGTTCAGTTAGGGAGTAAAGAATAATTTTAGAGAATATATGAGGTATTGAAAGAGAAGTTCTATGTAATTCATAGTTTTAAGTATGGGGTAGCGGATCCGTAACCTTAACGGTAAAGGTTTAACGGGTATCGGGAGTATCGGGTAATACGTAATGAGTATCGGGCGTCGAAGCCGTGAATTTGTATTTTATTTTCACACCAACTCCCAGAAGTAGTTATATACATGTAATAACCTTATAGTAATGTATATTAATATTTTCAAAAAGTTCTAGTATATTTATTTCAAGTTATTAAGTCATCACTGATTATAAATCAATTAAAATTACAATTCATTCATTTGTTGACCACCAAAAGAAATGTCTTGATTGATCATCTATCCCTCCTTGGTCGCTTTCTTACTGACATCACCAAAATGAGTGTCCTGGTAGATCCTTACTATCTTGTTGTGATTTATCCTATTCATCTCCCCATCCCTCCTTTAGATGTAATTGAATATCACATAATCTCAATGTTATTAAATTCGGACCAGACCGATCGGTTGAACCGGGAACCGGTCTCCTCTCCGATTGGTTTAATCCCACAAAAATCCATTTAAGTCAAAAATCGGTCAATCCGGCGGTTGAACCGGTTAACCTAGTTAAAAAACCAGTCAACCCGAATTTTTTTTTTTTTTTTTTTTTTGAGGTGCTAAAATGACTAAAATAGTCCCAATTTTTTTAAAATCTCTTAAAGCCAAAAAGGCTAAAAAGACAAATTAGTCTAAAAAAATTCCAAATAGCAAAAAGAAACCCAAGAACCTAATTTAATAATATAATATTCTTATCTTGCATTTTAAAAAATATATATAATAAAAATTGGTCAATAGTAATTATCAACTTTCAATTTTAATGACTGCACATAAATTCAAATATATGAATTGATTGTACAAACATTTTAAAAAAATTATATCTTGAATTATTTACAGCTTTTATTCTAATAAATAAATAAATAAATAATATATTTATGACGTCACGGTTCTACCCGGTTGAACCGGTTGACCCTTAACCCGGTAACTTTTCCGGTTCGATGAAAGGTCCGGGTTTTAAAACAATGCATAATCTGTGTTAATTTTTAATTAAAATTAAAATTTGATATGAAATATTATCATTTCAAACAAATTGAAAATAAGTTATCTATGTTGCCAGTTTAGTTGAAGTGAAATTAAGTTATAATTTTTTAAGTATAAATTGATTTATAATAATTTTACAACCACCTTTTATGCTTTTTTTAATTTTATTGTATTTTTTAAACAAAATTAATTTTTTTGCAATTTTTTTAATAAAATTTTTAAAAAGTTTTGGATTTTATTTATTTATTTTAATAAATGTTTTTCAGAGTTTTTGATGTACGTTTTTATTTTAAAATTTTTATGGTTTATAAATTTATATAACAAATTATTAGTTATAAAAAGTTATATAAACTTAATATATAGTTTTAAAAATTATTAAAAAAAAATCCATATTTTATTTAAATAATATAGAAAAATTAGCCTTAATTAAAATAATATATACTAATTTAGAATTTTTATACTATTAATAACCTATTAACATGCTTTAATTTGTGTGATATTTTGATCCAATGTTGGTTTATGGAAAAATGTAACTTTGAAAAACTATGGCTTTTTTCTTCTTTGAAATATCACAATTTTTTCACAATCAGTTTTTTAAGAAACCAACCGTTGGATCACTGTGATTTTTTGTAGGCATGATATACATGAAATGAGCATCAAATCTAACGGTCAGTTTTCGAAATTAAGATCAAAAAGTGGCTCTAGAAAAGGGCACCTAATAACAGCGCCTCTGTGTATATGTGTGTATATATATATATATATATATATATATATATATATATATATAGAAGTGCTAATATCAAGTGCACCTGATGCTTTTTTGCAACAGGTGCCCTCCTGTAGAACCACTTGCGGTGCAAATTTTAGAAAACTAACCATTAGATTAGATACCCCAATAATATATGTCATACCTGCCAAAAATCACAGTCATCTAATGGTTGGTCTTTGAAAAACTGTGACTTTTTTGTTCTTTAAAATGTTTTCATTTTTTCATAGTCAGTTTCTCAGAAACCAATAGTTGGATCATTGTGATTTTTGGCAGGCATGACATACATGATTGAGGTATCTAATCCAACGGTCAATTTTATAAAATTTGCACCGCAAGTGGTTTTACAAGAGGGCATCTGATGCTTCTAGCACCAAGTGCACCTGATATTAGCACTTCTGTATATATATATATATATATATATATGAAGTCTATTATAAAGTGTACCTTATGCATGCAAAATTATGTAAGGTAACCTTTGAAAGACCAATTACAAAATGGATTTTGAAAAACCTATTGTTGATTTAAATACCCTTTTTATGAATGTCCTATATGCCAAAAAATCATAGTGATCAAAGGTATTTTTTTTTTTTTTTAAAATATCACAGTGAAACTGTAACATTTTTATTTTTCAAAATGTGAAAATATTATTATTTTTCAGAGTCGATTTTTTCAAAAACCGATCATTAAATCACTGCGATTTTTTAGAAACATGACATACATAAAACAAATATTTTGTCCAAAAATGAGCTTTTAAAAATCTATTTTACAATTGATAGTACATAGATCACCTCACACAGGGGCCAAGTGAATTAATAACTGGAAATTAATAAAAATTCGCTAGGTAAACTAGGCAAAGGAGAGAGAGCTTCAATAATTGGGGAGAGAATGTCACATCATGAATGAGTTTCGTGTGATGGTGGTGCATGACAGTGATTTTTCTTTTTTCTTTTTTTCTTTTTTTTAAAATTTGATGAAAGGATTTAGAATTTGTGGTTGGTGTACCTTTTAGAGGACACGGTTCATATATATACTTTAGAGGCAGGATATATAATGGAACCTTACAGTAGTTCTGTGCATGTAAGCCATGTTAGGATATATCCCACTATCTCAGCTCTTGCCACCATCTTTGGCACCAATGGCTCATAACCATGATTTGATTTTAATTCTCAAAATGTTTGTATTTTATTTATTTATTTATTGCATGCCGACATTCACTTGAGCCTCTTTTGCTCCCCAAAAGGTCAAAATTTTGTGAAGAATTTCAATTCATTAATTTTCATTTTTTCTTTTTTCTTGAGGAGGTATTCAAAATCTTTGATTCAATTAGAAGTGGGACATGACATTTTTCCTACTAGAATACATTGCATCATGACCAACTCCATTCTTGCCAAGGGTGGGGATCCCCTCTAGTTTTGATATTTCGAGTGAGAGATCCACATTCCTAGCAAAAATGTAATACATAAGAATAAACGATCCAGCATAGCCAAATTTTAGTTAGAAATCCCAAAAATCAACCTTCAATGATTCAGCTAAAAGCCTCTCTAAATCCCCCCTAAAATTGACTGAACCAAAAATTGAGTCAAATTTGGCTGATCTTTTAGCTTTTATTAGTTTTCTCCTAATAGCACAAAATGGATATATACAGACTTGTGCTTGATTGCAAGGGAAGAGAGAGAGAGATAAGATGGAACCAAAAAATATCTTGCGCTATTGGAGCGTTTCTACCCAAATGTTTGGCTGTTTCACTGTAACTAGCTTTTTTTTTTTTGGGATCAATGAAGGAATATCACAACCTTTGATTTCATTTTTTTTTTTTGGATCAACGAATTTGCATGGATGCAATTATTATAGGCTCAAACCATCTAAAGAGAACCAATTAATTAAGAGACTACAATGTCAAGGAATCTAATATTCAAATGGTACCCTGAATTCGATTGATATTTTGGATGTTACACCTTAGGGGCATGTTGGGACTTAGGACCCTATGATTAATCATAAGCACATTTTTAGACCAAACTGAAAATGATATTTTTTCATTAATTAAATAGACATACCAAAAAAGTGAGAGGCTAGCTATTTTTTCATTATTATTATTATTATTTTTTTGGGTGGTAACATCCCAGATATGTTTGATGTAATTAAATATACACTAAAGAATACAATTACAAATAATGGAAAAGCGGGATGAGAGGCTGTCTTCTTTCATTGAAAAGATAAAAGAAGGTGTTTGCACACAAATTGGCATTTGCGGTGTACACGGGTGTGCTATAACCAAAATGATTCATATCAAAGTCAATCCTTTTGACCCCTGGTGTCAATTGATCAGAGGAAAGCCAAAAAACCAATCAAATTGATTTTCGATTGATCAATAAACCACCTTAAAATAAAGGTTGGATGACAAGCGATTGTGAAAGGGTTAGGGTTCTTTCCTTTAACAGGGTTCTTTTTGCCTATGACGGATCAATAGGACTTTAACATAAAATTAAAGTATGAAATGTAGAATGTAGAAGAAATTAAACTGATGAAAATAAAACAAGCTATACTAATTGCAGGGAATATGTAAAGTAAGCTATGCTAACAGTAAACTATTGCCGGAAATAAATTAATATTGAAAGAAGAACAATTACAGCTAAGAATTGAAGAACAATGCTGGAATTGAAACTCTATCGACTAGATAAAAGATAAACTAGCAATAGATTGGGTGACGTTGAGTGTGTTTCTTCATTCCTCCAAGCCCCAATTTAAAGACAAATTCCCAGGAGTTGCTGGCCTCCTTCTCACGTGATGACTTGTTGCTCAATCTTTGTTGTAGTGCTCCCTGATACATGCTGCCATATCCCTTAAAAATAGCAGAACAGTTGCTGCTCTTCTGACTTGGTCCAGTATACTTATCGATCTCCCACGTACGTTGCTGCTTGTTCTCCAATTTTGCTAGTGTCAGCTTCTCTCTCTAACTCCAATTTTGACTTGGTCAAG
The DNA here is from genome assembly GCA_017140935.1 of Hamamelis virginiana. Lineage (NCBI taxonomy): Eukaryota > Viridiplantae > Streptophyta > Magnoliopsida > Saxifragales > Hamamelidaceae > Hamamelis > Hamamelis virginiana. Next base: position 664,230 of record JAESVK010001359.1, on the reverse strand, counting down.
CTAATCTGATTCCAGCTTCTTCTTTGAATTGAGCATAACTAATTTATTGGATTTACATTTCTTAGTAGCCCAACTACAAAGCCTACTTGAATTGTCGAATTATATAATTAGCCCAAATTTATTTATGGTATAAGTGTATAACATATATAAGGTAAAAGTTTTGACAGTGCGAGATATGATAGCAGCACTAATGCCAAGGGGAACCAATGAGTTTTGGCAAGCTCTTCTGTGGTCTTAGTTGTAGTGATAATGGCAATCCCTCTTTAAAGGAGGCCATCTTAATTAAGCTCATTCAACAGGGAGTAGTCGTTACGTGCTAGTGGAAACAAATAGGCAAACTAGCTTCTATATAACGCTATTATAAGTTGCATCTTATGCAAAGTTACGTAATATGATCTGTATATGGAGTCATGACCTCTATGGAGTCAAATGAAAGACAAATTTTAAAAACACGACTCTTGGATTAGATGAATTACTAGTGAATTTTATGTTCGCAAGAAATCTCAGTGATCCAACAGTCAGTTTATTGAAAATATCACATTAAAAAATTGTGTCTTTTTTTATTTTTTAAAATCTCACAAGTTTTTCTTAGTTAATTTCTTTTAGAAATAAACAGTTGGATCACAGTGATTTTTTATGAATATAAAATTCATAAGTAATTCATATAATCTAACAGTCAGTTTTTCAAAGTCTGTTCTATATTTAGTTCTATAGAGGACATCTTACGCAACTTTTGTAAGGTGCGCATTATAATACCTGTTATCTTCTACATAAATGCATATACAGTGAAATGATCCTATCAACATTAATTTATTAACTTTATTAAAGTC
>JAESVK010001359.1:591099-603400 GCA_017140935.1 Hamamelis virginiana | reverse complement strand
GCTTCTCAAAGCTCTCGCTTCACTTAGGTTGGAGACTCATGCTCGGATTCGGAGCATTTCCGGCAGTACTTCTTGTCTTTGGCGTATTAGCCATGCCCGAATCGCCTCGTTGGCTTGTCATGAAGGGTCGACTCGGTGACGCGAAGCGAGTTCTCGACAAAACTTCAGATTCAAAAAAAGAAGCCGAGTTACGACTCGCTGATATAAAAGCCGCCGCTGGAATACCAGAAGATTGGACAGACGACGTCGTTGAAGTCCCAAAACGCAGTCACGACAAAGCTGTTTGGAAGGAGTTACTTCTACATCCAACACCAGCCGTTCGTCATATTTTAATCACAGGCATAGGAATTCACTTCTTCCAGCAATCATCCGGTATAGACGCCGTCGTTTTATACAGTCCAAGAATCTTCGAAAAGGCTGGAATCACAGACGATAACAAAAAGCTACTCGCCACCGTAGCCGTCGGATTCGTGAAAACAATATTCATCCTGGTCGCTACATTTCTCCTCGACCGAGTGGGACGACGCCGTTTGCTACTCACAAGCGTAGGGGGCATGATCCTCTCCCTCGCCAGCCTAGGATTTGGTTTAATGATCATCGATCATTCGGATGAGAGACTAATGTGGGCCGTTGTTTTATGCTTGACCATGGTATTAGCGTTCGTCGCGTTCTTCTCGATCGGGATGGGGCCCATCACGTGTGTGTACAGCTCTGAGATCTTTCCGTTGAGGCTACGCGCCCAGGGGTTCAGTATCGGTATTGCAGTGAATAGAGTTACCAGTGGGGTCATTTCAATGTCTTTTATATCTCTTTACAAGGCGATCACCATTGGTGGGGCCTTCTTCCTTTTCGCCGGAATTGCATCTGTGGGTTGGGTGTTCTTTTATATGTTAGTACCGGAAACACAGGGTAAAACTCTTGAAGAGATGGGGATGCTGTTTGGCCACTTCACTTGGAGGTCACCGAACAAGAACGCCAACAAACAGGATGGTAAGGATAACGATAACGGTCTGGTTCAGTTAGGGAGTAAAGAGAATTTGGAGAAGAAATGAGGGTTTGAAAGGGAAGTTCTATGCAATTACGGAACTGTTCTCCTTTGTCCTCATTTGAAATTTTAGACTTTTAATTAAGTTGAAGGAAAAGCAAACTGTGTAAGATGGGTTTTATTTTGTTGCATCATGTGCTCTTTTCTAGAGCCACTTGCATTGTATATTTTGGAAAACTAACCGTTGAATTAGATACCCCTATAATGAATGTCATGCCTGCCAAAAATCACAGTGATCAAACGGTAGGATTCTGAGAAAACTGAATGCTAAAAAATGATAATATTTTAAAGAATAAAAAATTCATCATTTTTCAAAGTAATATTTTTCAGAAACCAACCGTTGGATCACTGTAATTTTTAGCAGACATGACATACATGATAGGAGTATCTAATCCAACGGTCAGTTTTTCAAAATTTTCATCGCAAGTGACTCTACAAGAGAGCATCTGATGCAAGAAGTATCAGGTGCACCAGATATTGAAGTTCCTTATATATATATATATATATATATATATAATTTTCATGACTTGATTTTGATAATGCTCAATTATTTTGGTATGATAAAACTGGAAAGATGTGCAACTAGAATGGGAGGAAATGAGTATTATGTAAGTCTATTATAATGAGTATTAGAATGGGAGGTAACTTTTGAAATACCAATTACAAAACAAATTTTGAAAAACGTACTATTAGATTAAATATCCTTTTTATGAATGTCCTGTATGCCAAAAAATCAGTGATCAAAGGTCAATTTTTTTTCAAAAAAACGAAAAATCACTTGAAACTGTGACTTTTTTGTTTTTCAAAATATGAAAATATTACTATTTTTTCAAAATCTCTTTTTCCAAAAACTGACCATTGAATTACTGTAATTTTTTACAAGCATAGCATACATAAAATTAGCATCTTGTCCAAAAGTGAGCTTTTAAAAATCTATTTTATACAATTTTACATAAAGTGCACCTTATAACATACTCCATATATATATATATATATGGGTCACGTTCTCCTTACCACTTTTTTTACCATTATTCCTACCATCCATTTTTAAAATATCAGTGTAGGTTTAATATTTTGAGAAACAGATCATTGGATTAGATACTTTTTTTATGTATATCATGTATACCAAAAATCATAGTGATCCAACGGTTGGTTTTTAGATTATGTTACTATAAAAAATTATCATAATTAAAAATATTGCAGTTTTATATAGTGAGATTTTTTAAAATCTGACCGTTGGATTAATGTGATTTTTGGTATGTATGACTTATGTAAGAAGAGTATTTAATCCAACGATCGATTTTGCAGAATAATCAACCGACATTGGTGATTTGAAAATGGATGGTAGAAATAATGGTAAAAAGAATAATCAATGGTTGGTTTCAACCGTCGGATACAAATGTAGGGCTCTGATTAGCCCACTTAAAATACCCGGCACGACCCGCATGATACCCACGACACGCGTGAAACCCAGCCCCAACCCGCAGATATGCTTCATTTTTCTTCACTCTTCACTCTGGGGTAAGAACAAGCGCCTGAGTTTTTTATTCTTCGTAGTTCAATTCGTTCTTAAAAAGCAAAATTACATGGCGTTCTAGATAATCGAGACTTTGGAAATTTTAAAGAAAGCTAATGGGTATTACATATATGCTATTTACATTTGAGATTTAGTACTCTCTGAGGAGTTTAGTGATTTAAAATGAAACTAAAATCTCATGCCCTGTTTGGTTGGTGAGAAAACAGCAAAAAAGAGGAGAAAATGTGTTTTCTCCTAGCAACCAAAGGCAACACCACAAAAACTTAAGCTTCAATGTCTTTTCCTTGTGGAAATCTGACCCTGAACACATGCTCCTCGCCTATGCATTCATCTCTACTTTAACAACCCAGTGACTACTCTTTGTAGACCACCAACAACATTATCAATCTTGGCGAGAGCGCTTAATATAAAGTGAATTAATTACTGGAAATTAATATAAAGTCGCTAGGTAACGAGGTAAAGGAGAGAGCGCTTCAATAATTGGGGAGAGAATGTCACATCACGAAAGAGTTTCGTGTGATGTTGGTGCATGACAGTGATTTTTCTTTTTTTCTGGTTTTTTATTTGATAAAAAGGATTTAGAATTTGTGGTTGGTGTACCTTTTAGAAGACATGGTTCACAAATATACTTGGGTGATTGGTTTAATTTGGTTTCGGTTACTTGGAACCTTACAGTAGTTCTGAGCATGTAAGCCATGCTCTGATCCCACTATCTTAGCTCTTGTCACCATCTTTGGCATCTATGGCTCATGACCATGATTTGATTTTAATTCTCAAAATGTTTGGTATTTTATTTATTTATTGCCCACACTCACTTGAGCTTCTTTTGAGCCCCAATAGGCCAAAATTTTGTGAGGAATTTCAATTCAACAATTTTCAATTCTAAGTTCTACTGTATATTGCAGAAATAATGTACTATTTTCAAAATTCTTTTTTTTTTTTTTCTTTCTTGAGGAGGTATTCAAAATTTTTGTTAGAAATCTCAAAAGTTAACCTTCAATGATTTAGCTAAAAGCCTCTCTAAATCCCCTCTAAAATTGACTGAACCAAAAGTTGAGTCAAATTTGGCTCATCTTTTAGCTCTTATTAATTTTCTCCTAATGGCACAAAATGGATAGAGACTTGTGCTTGATTGCAAGGGAAGAGAGAGAGAGAAAGAGAGAGACAAATAAGATAGAACCAAAAAATATCTTGCGCTATTGGAACATTTCTATCCAAATGTTTGGCGGTTTCACTGTAACTAGCTATAAAACATTATTATTATTTTTGGGATCAATGAAGGAATATCACAACTTTTGATTTAATTTCGCTAGTCAAATATGACTTTCAATATTAAATATTAGATATGTTCCGATGAATATGCATGGATGCAATTATTATAAGCTCAAACCATTTAAAGAGAACCAATTAATTAAGAGACTACACTGTCAAGGAATCTTATAATCAAATGGTACCCTCTATCCGATTGACATTTTGAATGTTACACCTTAGGGGCATGTTGGGACTTAGGACCCTATAATTAATCATATGCACATTTTTAGACCAAACTGAAAATGATATTTTTCATTAATTAAATAGACATACCAAAAAAATGATTTTTTTCATTAACAAATAAATATGGTTATATTTTCAGATAGTCAAATCATTTTTTTTTTTTTTTTGGGAAGTGAAATTACAAGCCATGATGCAACAAGCCATCAACAATTATTATTGATGATTAAAATTCATAAAATTGAAAAGTGAATTTTAAATATATTGACTCCCTGTGGAAAATTTAACCCTTTTATCGGTTGTTCGTTTAATTCTTTGACGAAAATAGTGTTAAGCTCATTATTTTTGCATCCATTATTTATCCTAAAATGCTAATATCCTTATCTACAAGCGTGCTGTGAAGTTTCATAAATTTTTCTTAATATATCTTAATTTTATAAATTATTTTTATCGTATCGTAAATAATTCACAATTAATAAATGTACAAAGAAAAATCATATAACTCTGTCAATATGTTTGTGAATACATTAATAGTTCAAAATAAATACTACATGTAAAAATGATGAGTTTAACACAATTTTTCATCAGAGAATCAAACAATTGGGTGACAAAATATGAAAAATACCACAAATGAAAAGAACTATAGAAAGTCAATATATTCAAATTAAAACTATAGGGGTACAAATTAAATCTGTTTGCCACTTTGAATACAAAAATGAAAAAAAAATAAAAATAAAAATCGTACATATGCACACTTATGGTCTGTTTACTACATGAAAGTTTTCGAAATTTTTATTTTTATTTTAAATAAAAATAGAAAACGGCTTAAAAAATGCGTTTACTTGTAAAAAATAAAAATTATTTTTGAGAAAATGAATTCAGTTTTTAAGAAAATGTGAAAACATCAAAAAGACGTTTTGTGTATTTTCACGAAAACTGAAAACAATGATTATATCGTGGCAATGCTTATAAATATAGAAAAAAATTATGTAGACCAACTGTAAAACCAAAAAATAAAAATAATAAAACATATAGAGATAATATATAGTTTTAGTAAATGCATTTACACTATTTTTAGATTTTGAAAATAGTTTTATTTTTTTTGCAAAGTAAACAAATTTTCTAAATTTTGAAAACTGAAAATGAAAACTATTTTTCAAAAACTTTCACAGAAAATAAAAATTATAAAAATTTTCACCAAGTAAACAGAGCCTTAGGTTCCTGGTTAAGTGAGTGCATTTTTTCCATTTTAATTGCAGGAGGTTCCAATTTTAAATCGGGGTTAGTGGATAGTTGGTGAGGAGAGAAACAAATGGATCAATTAAAAATGAAATCTAGAACCTCATCGCATGAAGGGAGGGGAGACGCGTGAATCACTGAGTCAAAGCTGGGATATGCGGGTGTAAGTATTTTTTTTTAGAGAGAGAGAGAGGTATGAAAGATTGAAAGATGCAGTAGAGGGGAAAAAATACATATCCAATCACAGTGAAACACATAATAAGATAAAAGCCCAATAAACACAAAGTGCTCCATCCTGCCAGGCCTTATAACCGGCCCAACAAAGCACAAAGCCAAGCCCAGCCCAGCCCAGCCCAAGGGTCAAAGCCCCATATACCTTGAGTCATGGCAGTTGATGATGGGTCTGATCCAAATTTTGGATGCTATTATCATTTAGGGAGCGGATAATGCAACCCCCTGAGCTATTTGCCCACCCCCTTGTTTCAGTTTCCAAAAATGCCTTTAAATGATTTTACTATTTAGGACAAGTATAAATATGAAATGCCTAATGTATCCTAATTAGTTTTGTTAAGCCCACCCCAACCCTCAACCAAAGTATCATTTCCCTCCCAAAACGCAACAAACCTCATTCTTGCCAGTCACAGTAATGAGAAGACGAGAGAGACGAGCAGCTCATGAAAGCTTGAGACCGGAGAAAACACAGAGGAACGAGCAGCTCGTGGAGACCGGAGAAAATGATTTAGGAGCGTACGTCTGTTGACCCTTGTGCAAGTTCCCTTTGATATGAAAAAGAGAGTAAACTCACTTCAAATTTGATTTACTCACTTCAAAAAGAGAGTAAGCTTAATGATGGAGCTTAATGAAGCAATTAAGAGTGATGAGATAAGTATTTAGAAGCTTTAATGGTATTATAATTTTTTTGCAAAATCTCATCGTGTTAGGTTACACAAAACTTAACATTCTCTGTTTGTTGCGTAGAATACGACCTAACATTCTAAGAATGTTGCGTTTTTTCTAACCTAACATTCTAACAATGTTGCGTTTTTTCTAACCTAACATTCCAACATTGTTAGGTTTCTTCAAACTTAACAAACATGAAATATTAGATTATAATCAACATAATAAAAAATTACAAATTGTTGGATTTTTTCCAACCTAACACATCTTAGACGTTTTATTTACTTTTGTTGGGTTGCTTTTAACATAACAATTTAGTTTTATTTGACTTGCTTACTACCTAAGAAAATTCAATTGTTATGTTATACAACCAACCAAACAAATAGGGATTGTTAGATTGTTCCTAACCTAATAAACTTAATATGTTGGGTTTTAACCAACCTAACATTCCCTATCTGTTAGGTTGATTTAAACGTTACAAACATAAACCTCTAGGTTTTAACCAACCTAACTATCTAGCTAGTCTGTTTGTTCATGAAAGAAAAGGAGAAGAGAGGGAGTAGAGAAGTTCCGTGAGAGTGAGAGATGGAGACGAATGTACCCCAATTTCCGTGAGAGAGAGAGAGAGAGAAGGGGGGGGAGGGGAGATGAGAGAGGGGCTGTGCCTGGCTGCTGAAGGTGAGATTAGGGCAAATTTCGAATGGGGTGGGGATATAAACCTTAAAGAACAAATTTTTGGGATAAGGTTATTTTAGGAAATGCATGGGGATACTTATAAATTATTGGGGTTTACTTATCACAGGGGGTGGGCAAATAGCTCGGGAGGTTGCATTATCCGCTCCCTATCATTTATCATATAGAAAGTCAAAAATTTCATCGAAACAAAATGTGAATTCCATTAATAAATAAGGGAAATTACAAACTGTATCTATACAAACCCCACGAGGGATCCCACAACTGGGTTTACAGAAAACAACTCAAATTCTGAATTTTTGCCGTTTTTACAGACCTTAAATCTCAATGCTGCCGCAGCGGTCATCTCTTGAAAAAACCGTAGCTAATAATTAGAATTACAATATCAACCATGTGATGTACAAATTGAATACGAACTCCATAAATTTCATTTACTTCTCGATGCCCTGCTGCAAATACTGTATCAAGTCGTAGCCAGCAGTGGTCCACTTGTTGTAGGCGTCTGTGCACGTGCGCATCATGAATGCGGCCGCATCACGCTCTGTCATCTCTGGATGAAATCTCTTTCTGAGATTTCCAATAGGGTCACCCCTGCCGAAGCAAGGTAATCCACTGTCTGCCATTAGCAACACCGTGTTAACGATCCCATCCATGTGACGGCGGGCTGCAAGGTACCCCTTTATGCACAAGCTGCAGACATACATGTTACAGAACAAAGCATTCAAGTTTGATCTAAGGGGGAAAAAAGTTTGTTCCAAATAAAAATAGAGGATGAAAACAAATAAAAAATAAAAAAGGACCTTTCTTACCTCACGAAGTGGTTCCAAGTTTCACTTTTCATCGCACCGGATGGGTCAAGTAATTGAGTCATCTCATGGCTCAGCTTGAAGTGTGCACTTTCGAAGCGCATATTTCCACCGGGTGAAGTTTCCAAGATGAAACCAAAATCAATATGAACAAGCCTCCCTACACTGCATTGACACGAATATTAGGAGTTAGTAAACATAGAGGTCAACAATTGGAGCTAGCTCAGTTGGTGGGAGGGGCAGGGTTTGGGGCTCGGTTTCGAGACTCCTTGGTAGCATACTGTATATATGATTCTTATAATTGATGTTCTTCAACCAAACTAAAAATAAAATAAAATAAAAATGTAAAGGTAAAGGTGGCTCCTCTGCCCTAATTTTAAAACAGAATTATTATACATAGAAATGTGGAAAAATGATAGAGCATACTTGTCAAACAGAAGATTCCCGTTGTGCCTATCCTTTGGTTGAAGTAAAAGGCTGGCAACTGCATAACCAGCACTGCTAATGATAAAGTTCTCTCGTGCAGCTTCAAAACTTGGAGAGCCAACTGGCCCATAGTCCTGTTTAAAAATCTCATACAGACCACCATCAGTGGTTTCACCCATCTGACTTCTGCTCCTTGTGTTAGGCACGACCTACAATATAAGAAAGCTTTAGAGAGAGAGAAAGGATAGCAGGTAATAATAATAAGTTTTTTAAATGAAGGAAATGTTATTATGAAATATTAGCTTGGTCATGCACTCATTTAAGAGCTAACTCGAATGTGGTAATTCAGAAGAAAAGGACATGATGATTGACAAGGGACCTACATGGACATGGGATTGACAGGTCAATTCAATTTTGCTTGCTCAGTGTAGGCATCTCACAAAAGCAGAACATGATTTTGAAATTCGGTTTAAAGCTCCATAAATCTAAATGAATTTGGATTCAAAAAGGGTCCAAATTCAAATAAAGGAAAAATTGTACAGAAACCGCAGGACCTTTTTATTATAAAACTTTTGACCTTTTTTTTAAATTGAAAAATCGTAAAATCAAGCTATTAAGCCTTTTCTACTATTTTTTAATTAATTTGCAAGAAATTGAGACATGAAATTTAAAGGGTTTCAAAGATTCGGACTTTATAGCTAAAATACTAATATTTCAAGTTGCTAAAACTCGGTGAATATGGCAAATTGGACAAGTTCAAATTCACATTTAAAATTCATGAATAACAAGCCATTAGACAAAACCTTTAGTACCCTAACCCTACATCAGATTACACCAAAGAAAGAAAGAAAGAAAGAAAGATAATATACATGGACTCACACCTAATAATGAATACAAGCTAACCTCAATTATTCCTTTCTCTGGGCCAGTTGGGAGAACTCCATAAGGGAACAGATAGAGATTAAGTCCAACTGCTTCAAATATGTCCCTAAGAAGTGAAATCACTTGTAAAGCAAGAACATCTTGACGACAATCATCGCCAACCTGAAAAAGAGAGAACAAATTAGCCATGTATAATAATAAATGAATGGCATTAATTTGTTTTTTGAACAAAAACATAAAATTAAGGGACAAAATGTACTTTCTCTGATTTATTTGGTAAGTATTTCAGTATGTCATTTCAAGTTTACTGAATTTGTCTAAGGTCTTTAAGACACTTGACCATTTTAGTACCCCGCCCCCCCTCCTCTCTTCCTACCAATTTGAAGGCCTCTTAATGCCTGAATCACAATAAACATACTAGATAATGGATTTTGACTACTGAAATAGAAAAGGAAAATAAAAATTGTGAACACACAACTTAAGTTGTTTGATCGTTTTAATTGCGAAAATGAGCAGGACTCAGTCAATCCACATTGGCCCTGTCCTGTTTTCACATCACAGTTTTGGGTCTAGTCCACAAATGGGAACTGGTGCACATTAATGTAACAAGGCATACCTTGAAAATGCAAGCTTGGGGCCTTATATCATTGTGATCACCATCCCGATCCACCACATTAAAAGTGATCATGATAGGAACTTTTGCTGCTGATTGTAAGGGTATTCCACTATCCACTTGAATACCCCTTACTAGTTTATTATGAGCAGTAGGTAGATAGAGGTCTTCTCCCTCCATTTCTATTTTCTCCAACTCCCTGTTGTAGCAAGCAAATTATACAGACACTTCAGCTGCTAAATACAATATATATACATGATAAACACATTCAAAAGATAGAATATACTTCCGAATGCCAGCTCGGCGTTCTTCCTTTGGAAGTGGAAAGAGTACACCAGAAATAGATGTGACTTTGTCAAAGAAATGGAATTCTCTTGTAAATATGTCAAGGGCCTTGGGAGTGAATCCATCAATAATCCGCTTCCTAACAACCGGCAATAGTGCTTGAAATGAACTATTCTGAAACAACAGCAAAGAATACATTTTAGCTTGTAAAAATAGCAAGATTGTATGGTTAGCAACCCAAACAGAAGCACAATATCTCACAAATTAACGAAATTTACTGATAAAATCAAGTACACACATTTCGCTTATAACCATACTTAGAAAAGGTATTGCATATAATGAGTAATTAAATGTAAGATAGAGCAATGTTATTTCATGCTGGTTTCGGAGCTGATTCCAAAGCAGATGTAGAAAGATGTAAAGATATTTTTAACATAACCAAAATTGAGGCAAAATAGGTCTCTCTTGTTAAGATTTACACACACCTACAAGTAATACTGGTTTACCTAACAACTAACTGTCCCCAGGATACAATCACAATTCACCCTCATGACAATCAATCCTCAAACCGTAAATGCCACTTATGCACAGAATATCGAATAAATTTGAGAATTGAAAACAATAAAGGCAGGGTTTACTCATAAAAATTTGGGTATTCTATTTCGACCATAATGATTATTAGAATAAACCCCAAAGAGAAATTAAATTGAAAAAGTCACTTAAACTATTATACAATGTATTAATATGCACCACATTACAGCACAACCTATTACCCACCCACCCTAATTACGTCTTAATCTTTTAAAATACCCTTACATGTATTTTCCAAAATTCCGACTCAAATTGATGACCCATCAATTTCCTACAGAAAGAAGTCTTGTCTGGCTTTATTTGTGCTTTCTCATCATATAAAATACTCTCTCTTCACTCCTTCACTTGATTACTTGAAAAATACTATTTCTCATTGAAACTTGAAACTGCTACATTACCAGAGAATGAAGCATTCAAGCATCCTAAGGATAAATACAACACTATGGAGGGCCTACATCAATTGGACCACACATTAATAAGGATAAAAGAAGCAGCGGATTGTGTGACATGGAGTATAAAAGATCGTACATTCTGCAATCTATATAAATGAAAGAGTGCTACTTGTCAACTTAACCTAAAAAAAAGAAAGAGCAGAGATGAACAAACCTTTCCAGAGCTTGCATCTTTCCCCGACTCCGGAACACATGTCTCACCCTGCCATCCATAAACTTAAATAGCTATTATACAGAAGTTAATGCACGTTTCAAGTTCTGATCACACAAAGATATTGATGTTACTTCTGACTTCACCAGGATATTGTTAAAGCACACTTATATTGAGTGAATATGAAAAAATTTCTCCACCTGTAAATGCCATATCAGAATATGGGCAAATAAATCACTACTTTGAGCTGCTCTAAGCAAATATCCTTCCACTAACTTCTGCAAAATGAGAAAGAACAAATGAACTAAATAGAAAAATATTTAAAAATAGAGATATGCAGTTTATATATTGCACTATAATAGAATGCCGGTCTGCAACTCGAGCTGGTCAGTAAAGGTAGGAAGTTAAGCCAAGTTCAACCATCAGAATTGAACACAACACCCAAACAAAGCTGAATACAACCTAAGCTCACAAATTTGAGTTCAGGTTGGCTGGGGAAAAAAAGAAAAAAAAACTATTTCCACTAAAGTTTTGCTTGATCCATTAATTTATGTCTCCAGCAGTGTAAATAAGATGGAAAGAAAGCGATATATTAGTGTATGTAGAATTCCCTCTCTGGAAACTAAATATTATATGAACATATGTCAAGTTTGGATGAGATAGGGTTCCCATCACCCCAGCCCAACGCCAACCAGGGTTGCAACAGGAATTTTTCAGAAAACCAAAATCTAAGCATGGAAATTCAAGCCCATGCCTGCTCAATGGCGTAGGGTTGGACTCCACCAGCTCAAGTTGGAGCCCTGATAATATGGTACGAAATAAAAAATAAAAACAGGAACGCCAACATCTTCAAGGGATAACTCACCTCTTCATCGTACCGTAGAGCCTGTACTAGCTGTGGCATGAAAAAGGTTACTCGTTCAGGAGGATAGGACTCCAAAACCCTAAGAACATAAGCCATGACACGTGGATGACCCTTATATGCAGGAGTAAGAAACTCAAGTGCCTGTGTTATTGAACAAGCAGCCCAATGTGGCAATTGTTGCAAAAGTGTCGAGTTTTCATCAACTGCTTTTGGAGTAACAAAATATGGCAACGCTTCAGGTATGCAGCGGATCTCCAATATATGCAACTACAAGAGATACAGCACACAGAATAAGACCCATAAAAGTGGAGCTGCAAGAACGTGCAGG
>JAESVK010001359.1:571476-587820 GCA_017140935.1 Hamamelis virginiana | reverse complement strand
AAATAAATAAAATAAATTGAGGTGATCAAATTGTTGTTTGGTGTGGCATCAGCATTGACACAAACTTCAATGAAAAACAAATTTTTTCAGGAGCTAAATGGCTTTTCGGTGACGCCAGCAAGCTTCAATGATACAAATATTAAACAATGCTATAAAGATCATGAATAAAGCTACCAGGTGAACATTGATCACAAAAGGACCAACATACTATATACACAACACCAACCTATACAAATATCCTTCCAGTATCAAGTGGTGCTAAATTTATTGGCTAACAGAATAAAACCTCAACCTTTCTGAGAGATATAAACTGCTAAGAATGCACATCGTTCTTTTTGTTTTATGAAGATGCACATGGTCATCATTAGGGAATACACAAAATTGCATGGGTACAAAATGATACACACTGCAATACCCAACAAACACATGCATTCTAACTACACTGAATAATTAAACACAGAACAGGACCTCTTTAGTGGAAGAAAGGGAGAGAGAGAGAGAGGAGTTAAATGATTCAACAGCTAACCTCAAAGCGATCAATGAAAAATCCAAGCCACAGTCTATGAGCAATTATTTGTTCAACTGGATCTGTTTCAGGCTGCACTTCTGGCTCTCCAGGGCTGAGGTGAGGCCTTAATTTTGCAGCAGGTCCAGAATACCTCACTTCAAATGCAAAGAGACCTCGTTTTGTATCAATTGTCCATAACCATGCATCAACAAGCTCAGCAAGGACAAGAGACCCCAGCTGAGGTGCAGCAGAAACTAACCAAGTCCAAATGAATACACCAGTTTCCATTGCATCGGGTGTGGAAATGTATGCAGGACACCAGCAAAGAAGACGCAGGAGCTGTGAGAAGCCCTCTATATTTGATTTTGAATCAGAATCCTGGCAAAATATTATCCCCCGCTTTCAGTAGGAAGAAAATGGAAACAATGTAAGTTCTTCAGCCCTGAGTAAATAGAAACATGAAGATGAGAATATATTTACCAAATTTGAGAGAAGTAATGCAGTTGCCTGAGAACAAGTTTCGCAAAAGGATGACTTATCCACTTCCCCACCTTTCTCTGCTATGTTAACAAATTGTTGAAGTAGATTCACAAATCTCGTAAGCAAAAGTCCATTAAATGCCTCATTCTGAGGCTGTAGTTGTTGAGGAGACACTCCAGATCTCAACCTTTGAAGGCCAAGACCAATCCCAAAGCCTGTTGGCGTAGGGAATCCACCCATGCTTTCATACAACCTTCTCATGCCAGCAATCTCTCCAGCATGGTTGCATTTTACTGTTGCACTGACTATACCCGTACTCAGCACCTCCAAGTTGAAGGCTTCTGTCAATTTTAAGTTTGCTCCTGATGCTGCAGCTGCGGCAGCCATAACTGCAGGAATATTTGCTGTTCGTGTGCCAGTCCAACAATCATTCTTACCTGTGCCTATCCGTATCTCAGATAACAAAGAAACCACATCAGTTGTATGCTGCGCTCTCTGCAATGTGTTTGCTTTACAAAGCTTTTCCTGCAGAACACAATTGGAAATTATGATTGAAGAGATGGCAATCAATTGTGACACAAGATATTAGATTTAAAAATAATAATAGTAATAATCAACTATCATTACGAACCCTGCACCAAAACTATTACAAAAGTTAAAACTAAAAGTAAAAGAAAAAACATAAACAATAAAGACAAGGTATAAATTCTTAAAAATGAATTTTGTAAAGGCCTCCCAGAGAATTAGAAAAATAAGGCAATACACTCATAAATCCAGAAGACCTCTTCCCATTACAATAATGAAAATCATACATGTAATTTAGAGGGGAAAAGAACTAAGAGTTGCAGAGAAAAGAATGAGATTGCATCTATAAAGTTTCATGAGAAACTTATAAAGTTTCATGAGAAACTTATAAGACAATAGACCAATGAAACAAATAGAACATCTCATGTTGATGACTTCCATTGATGAGATATGAGTCTGACTACCTGGAGAAGCCCCTGGCTGGTGCATGGAGCATATGAAAGTGAAGCAATAATCCATTCCCGAACAATCCTTCGGTACAAAGAACGAACAGTTACAACCCAAGCAGGATCCGTGACAAGAGCAGAAGGTGACTCATTATTAACTGAAAATAGCAGGGAATCCAAACAAGAAGAATTCCACAAAAGCTGCATCATGAAATTCCATTTCTTACAGGTGAGCTTAGCAAGTTGAGGAACACAAAACAATTTTTTTATTAATTGAACAATGGAAGAGAGCTACAAATAAAACTTTTACCTGCTGAAACCTGTCTCTAAGTTGAGTCAATAAGTTAACAGAGATATCCCGAATGTGTTCCTCCCTCTGGGACATACTTTTTATGAGAAAACAGGCATGAGCAGAAAGAATAGACTCTCTAAGTTCAGCTTCATTTCCCGTTTCAGATATCCGATCCTCCTGAATCCAGTTCTCAAAATCAGTAAATCTAGAAGTGGATGAATAGAAAAATTACTGGGAGGAAAATTCTGTTCAATTTTTAGACTGTCATCTAAGACAGAGCATTAGTTCACTTAAAGAAATCATGAACAATTAATTGTCACACTCAGTATTTGGCCATTGCTGTCAAAATCAAGTTCTTTTTCATAAGTAACAGTACAAGTGTAAAATTATATATTAGAGAAAAACAATTGGAGATAAGGTACAGTAAGGGGAGTTTACTAGTCAAGAGTCAAGGAATAAGGCCCTTGCTCGGTGAAAATCCAAGACCTGAACTGCACAAAACCAAACTAATAACCAAAAAGATAACACATTGGATCAACCTCCATAGATGCCTCCATTCCATAAGAAACCTTAGGTTCCTTTCTCATAAGCTCCAACAATACTCAACATGGACAATCCTAACTTGATTTGCTCCTTAGCTGACCATACTCAAAAGGTCGATGAAGAAAGGACAACACTACCACAGATGGCTTGGTCACCCCCAATAACACATTTTTTTAATGTGTGGATCTACTACCTCTTGTCAGAGATCTATGATATTTATTGCTTTAACATGTCCCCTTACTAAAGAAACATAACATTCGTAGTAATGTATAGTTCAATAAATTATAAATTAATGAGTCAGAAGTTTAAAATTTACAATCCTTTTTTTTTTTTTTTACAACATAGGGTATCCTGAGCCTACTTCCACTGAGCATTAGGCCCAGACTAGTTCCTAAGGATTGGAGATTGCCCACAAACTCCGTCCATCCAATAGTCAAGGTGGCAAGGTTTTAGCTCAGGACCTCCGTTTCATAACACAAGGTCCTTCACCACCTAAGTTACCTTGGTGGATTAAAATTTACAATCAATTTAAAAACCTGATATTTTGTGCAGAATTAATTATGATAAATTTTGCTCTACCAAGAAAGGGGAAATAATGAAAAATAAGAATAAGCCCATTGAAAAGGTAATTTTTTTTAAGAAGCCTGTGGCCAGAAAACTGGGCACTAATTACCCTCCTATGACAACAAACAAAAGATTGTAGAAACTTTATTACTAAAAAAAATGACAATGGATTTATGAAGCTCTACAATGCAATGATACACAGGACACCTCTCCCTATGTTGTATTAGCATGTCGGTCACTTGTTTACAGAGTACATATGCTCAGAACCTAATTGGGAACTAACAGAATCGACTTCCCCTACATCAAATATGTAGAGAAGAACAAGTGAATTGCATCCTTAAATTACAGAAAAAGTTTTAAAGATAAAATTATTTACTATTTTATTCTCAAGGTTCTTTCAAATATGCCCTGGCCCCATGTCAGGATCTAGAGAGTTGCCAAGTCCAACATCTCATGACCAGGTCAGAATGCAACACGCATGTCTGTGTCCACAAATGAAAGGCAATGACAATACTTCCTAAAAGAACGTAATAAGTCAAGCTATTTTTTTTATTTTTTATTTTTAAAAGGATTAAAATGAAATGATAGAAATGTTTTTCCAACTTACATAACTAGAAGTCATAAAAGGAGTAAAGAAAATAAAAACTCAATTGATTGCATTATTGAAACATCACCTTCCATGCAAGACCTATTTCCCTTTATTTTCTTCTCAGAATACAATATTAAATTATTAACTACATGAGAACATTAACAAAAAGAATGGGCATTACTCAAAAAGTCATGTAGAAAATGAAGAAATACCAGCCACAACACTACTGTTTCAAATGCCCTGTGGACAATTGCTGTCAAGCACTGGAATACAGCTGGTGAAAGATTTGGAGTTTTCAGGTACTCAAAAACACAGCTGAAGGAGCTTCTAGAAGCAGTCAAACTAGTGCCACCATTAAGGATGCCACCATTACTGCCAAAACGTATTATCTCCAGAAAAGCTACTGCAAGGAGATAGGTAGCTTTAACACCTGTAAAAGATATAAACAAAAAGTAATATATCAGCTACCAAAATGAGCATGCTGGAGAATGCACGAAGTAATCTTATTTCAAGAACTTTGTTAAAGGTAAGTCTACCAAGCAAAGTCTAAGACTTATCTGTTAAATATGAACCCAATAAGTTTGATTTGAAAACAATCTTTGAACATAAAGAAATTCGCCTCTGTTTCACAAACTTTCACCATAAAATACTAATGAGTTTACTATACCTGAAATTGTGCTCATTGCTGAAACCTCAACCCGCCCTCCTAAAGCAGTAGAAAGAGCAGCTCTTTGGGTTATAGCAGCTTTCTCATTGCCGCTCCCTCGACGACTGCCAGGGTTGTGAAGAGCATTGAGTTCCAACTCATCTTCAAGCCATTTTACTGAACTAACAACCTAGAGAGAACCACATTGTTCTGTTAACACTTTAAAGTATACATTTTCAAGTAAAAATAGACCATGTCACTGCGATCATTACAGAAATATTGAACATCATTTTCTAAGTATCAAAATATAAATCATTCCGCCTAAGCAAGAAGCAACAAATCCAACAAAGCACAAGTATTAAAGTATATTATAGACAACTCAACCTTTAGACCAACTTGCAAAAATTAACTAGCCCACGCCTAGGAAGCAGGCCTGTGTCTATGTATTCCTATGCCAAAAATACGAAATTCTATATTCAAACTTGACAAAACCCTTACATATTCACACAAATTATTGAAACATATTTAAAAATATGAAATCTATAGATATATGTATTTTAAATTATGCAGAGCTTTCTTTCCACTCCTAGTTTTGTATAACTAAACAAAGAATGTAATAAAAAGAAAATGTAATAACAAAAATCCAGAACTAAATACTCATACTTAAGATCCCGAATTGAAATAAACAACAAAGAGCTAAGTGCCTTTGTTTTTCCTACAACAACATCACACAGTTTGAGATAGATTTCCAGGTAAATTGATTTCGGGTTGCACAGTATAAGATGGATTTTACGACATGTATAATAGCTCAATCTCTCTTGGATAGAACAAAGGTAACGGCTTCCTTATTTCAGTCACAGAAGATACTAACTTTTTTTTTTCATCGAAATTACTCAAATTTTGACTCCTCACCTATAAGATATCTCAAGTTCTAGTACCCACACAGATCATGAATTTTCACCAGCAACAAAATGAGGATCTAAACCCAATGTCTGATGGGTGATAAAAAAATAAAAATAAAAATAAAAAACAAACTAGTTTGCACAGGCTGATTTTTGTACAGCTGATCTACTATCTGGGACCTAATGCCCTGTTTGGTATGGGGGAAGGATGAGAGGAAGGAAAGGGGAGGAGGGAAAAGTGGATGGATGAGGGCTTGGGTGTGTGTTTGGTATGAGAGGGAGGGGAGAATGGGGGGAAGAATGGAGGGATATCAGGGGGTGTGCTCCACCAATTTCCATCTGCCAAATTTTGGGCGGACGAAAGGAGGGAAGGGAATAGCTAGATGGTAAATTCACAAAAGTGCCATCTATTTTTAATGAAACCCCACAACTGCCCTTGCTATTTATACGCTCCACCAACCTATTTTGCATCTTAAAATAGAGTTTTCTTCCAGACAAGAACAGAGCTGCGGAGTGCACTGGGTTCAATTTGATTTTTTAATATCTTAAACCCACGTGGAAGAAGTAAAATTGCCTCTTGTTAATTGTTATAGCACTCAGTAGATTGCATTCAATTTGATTTATTTTATTTATTTTATGTTTTATTTTTCCTTGTTAATCATTTAGAAGTCTAATGCCAACTTTATTACAATAACATGTGAAGGTAAAATTGTAATTCAGTACAATCTATCCTTTCCCTCCTCTTTAATTACCAAACAGGCAGAAGGAAGGAACTCTCTCTTCCCTCCATCATACCAAGCACACAGGAAGGAAAAAGGGTCTCCCTTCCCTGAGGGAGGAAAGCCCATCCCTCCTACTTTCCTTCCTTCCATTTTTCCATCCTTCCTACCAAACGGAGCATAAGATATGGTGGGTCCCAATCATAGTCTTAACTCTTAACTACCGCTCATTTCGGCGAAAAGTTGTTGGAAATTTCAGTTCTAGGCGGGTCCAATGTAATATCGTTTTGTCAATTTATCAAATTGAATATCAATTTATCGCCAATTCTCATTAAAATGGGCTTTATATAGCTGATATCTTCAATATTTCGAATCAAGTTGAGCCAACCCAATTAAACTTAATATGACTCGGTTCAACTTGTTTATAGGATTCAATTTAACTTGATTGAGTTATGTTGAGTTCAAGCAAGTTTTTTTTTTTTTTTTTTTTTTTTTTTTTTATAAGCAACACTTTTATTAGCAAAGCCAAAGAGGACAAGATGTCTTACATACAAGAAAAGAAAGTAAAGGAACCAAAGATAACTAGAAAAAGAAGAAAAACCTCAATGATTACAAATAGCCCCCCAATTACCCCTAATAACAAACAAAGGAAGACCCTTAAATTCTCTCGTAACCGACACTTATAAGGAAGACAAAAACTGATTTTATCCCACATAATTTCAATAGACAAACTTTTATCCTCAAAGATTCTAGCATTTCTCTCAATCCTAATAACCCAAAAAATTGCCTAGACAAAACAATTCCCAACAATGGAAGCTCTTGGCGATGACCCAAAAACCTTAGAATCACCATCAATTGATGAACATGTTGAGATGCAGGCCAGAACACATCACCAAGCTGAAACAAATAACACCATAACTTCCTAGCTACCGAGCAGTGCAAAATAAATAATCAATACTCTCTTCCTCACCACAACACATCACACACCATTGAGGGGAAAGATACAAACCAGGCATCCTCCTCTGAAGAAGGTCATTAGTATTATTTCTTCTATAAGCCATTGACCAAGCAAAAACCTAAACTTTAATGGGTACTTTTGCTTACCAAATAAACTTTGTAGGAGTAAAAGGAGGAACCCAAGAGTCATCACATAAAGCATCAAAGAAGGATTTACAAAAAAAGAAACCCAAAGTATGTAAGATCCAACCTCTCCTATCATTTATCAAAGGGTTCCAATGGAAACCATCAAGAATAGCCAGAAGAGAAAAAAGTTCAACCGCTTCCCTAGTTCCTTCTCATTAAGATTTCTGAAATAAAATGAAAATCTCAACTAATAGGAAAGGAATAAGAAACCATATAATTAACAATAGGAGCATCATGGACAAGAGACAAATTATACAACCTTGGAAACAAAGAAGCGAAGGAATGCTCGCCTCTCCAATCACTCCTAAAACCTAACTTTTACCCCATTCCCAACCGACAATACAACAAAATTCAAGAATATGGGAAGAATTTGGGATATACCTTTCCAAGGGCTATGATAAGTAACCTCTCTACCCGTTATAGCATCCTGACCATTATCTTGCAAACCGTACTTACTCTTCAAGCAAGTTGACTCATTGATTTGGATTGAGTGTTGAAAATAACTTTTAACAAATGTAAACTATGTGGGGACTCGAACCCAAACCTTTTATGTGGATGTAACCTAAGTTTACCACCAGTCTTGAGGATATTCTTATTAATATAGTATAGCATTTTTAATATTTGTATCATATTTGATTTCTTTTATAAACCAATAACAAACACACCATTTTTATTGGAATTTAAGCTCAACCTTCTAGTATGAGAGGAACTTGTTCTTGCCACCAGTCCAAAGAGACATTTTGTATTGAGGTTTTCGTTCAACAGTTATATTATATATAATTTCAAACATATAATCTTTATTCTTTCTTTTTCGAAACTTAGAAACTATAATAAAATTTATAATGATAAAGTCACATTGTTAAATAAAAATAAAAAGTAAAACTACATGGATAAATCATATGATTAGATTATGTTTTGACAATATTATAAATTTATATGAATATATGATATTATTATGAATGATATGTAGTTTAATACTAGATATGTCCTTTAAATATTATATTAGAATAAATTTATATTCTTTATTTGTTCAGTGACATGTAATTTTTTGCACTCTACACATTATATACTTATTGTATGTACATTTTATTTAGTGCAATGATATTGGCACTCCAATTTTAGCCTCCCGCACTCCACACTGAGTGCATGGAAATTTAGAAACACACTGAGTGATGGAGTGCCAATAGCAGTGCCCTTTATTTATAATAGTTTGATTCTAAATTGTGTATTAGAATCTATTTCATTATTTTTCAAAATTTTACTAAAAAATTTTCACATTCTACTTTTAATTTCCATCTACGGAAATTTTATTTTTTTTCTCAATATTTCTCTATATTTAGAGTCCTAGACCCTCAATATCTTTGCCGATATCAATATTTAAATCCTTGGCTCCAATCCTTAACTAGAAGAAGCATGGCAAGATTTGAGCGGGTATTGAAACTTTCTGAAGGCATCAATCTCACAAGAGAGGTGTGGCATTCTAAAAGCACAAATACTAGAAAGACCAATGACTTCATTTGATCTGCCTAAGATGTTTGTCAGATGATCTAGATACCCCTCAGTAGAAGCTGCCTAAAACTGAATGTTGATTTCCTGGAGAATCCTGGCCATCCAGACTTTGGGAACTTATGTAGAGAGATCACATGGATAGAACCCAAGTGATATCATTATATTCTTAAGAAAATTCTAAAGGGGTAGCAGTACCATTTAACCAGAGATATATCATTATATTCTTAAGGAAATTGGTGGCCTTTCTCTAATCCTACGATGTTGTTTCTAATGGTCTTCCAAATCTGCAAATGCAGAAGCAGATGTATAAGCAAACATAGAGGCATTAACTCTAGAATAGTTTATTAGTGCAAATGATCCAAAATAGACTTGAGATTATACACATCTCGGGTTTTGGTTGGGCTCATCTTTGTTGACTTTGTTTTCTTCACCTAAACTGTCTTTATTCTCCTTGTTTATCAAATCTTTAGCTGAAAGGCCCCCCTCTCTCTTGTAATTCGTGTTCTTCTATTAATTATAATTGCATAGCTCATTTCAGAGGGAAAGATGAGGAACCGAAAAAAAAATTAAAAAAAAAATCGATCATTATCATTTATCATTTTATATAGTTGTATCTTTTAAACAGTTATCGTTGCCTATCAAAAAGAAAAATTATATAGTTGTATCTTTTAAACAATTGTAACCCAACAATAAACCAATCCCTTCTAAGAAATATATATGGCGATATGCTAAGATAACCAGATGATTTTATATGATCTGATATAAACATTTTGATTGGATAGATATGGCCTAGAACTATCCTGTCGTGTTAATTCTCCACCAGTGCAATATCCTGTATAAGAACCGCCAAGAGCTGTAAAGCAGATCCATGTCACTATAAATAAGCCACATGTCCAGCCAAAGTGATTGAGGATCAAAGGGGGCAAACAAAACATGAAGTTGATTGATGGGGTGCCAATCACTTTGTTACCTAGATGTGGAGGCCCACCTAAGACTTAAAGCAAGCGATAATTGGCCTATCACTGCATGGCAAGTAGTTCAACAACGCAGCTTTACATGCACCCGATGAAGAGTTTCAGAATTCAAAGAGGTAAACTGGTGCTGTAATTCTTTAGGTGATCAAAACATTCGTGGAAAAATGATAAACATTTAGCACAAAACTAGAGTGAATATTGAAAAGATTCTGATCATTAGATAGACTGTAAAACATTATCATGCAAGTATTCTTCAAGATTAACTTACAAGAGGTGGGGTCCCTAGGGCAATGCGCTGAACAGCAGAAGACCACTGAGTATTCCACATGTATGGTCCACCCACAGCTTGAAGAGCAATTGCACTCATGCTTCCTACACTATTCAGTGTAGTGGAAACAGACTTTGTTGGAAGCTGACTTTTAATTATGGGAGGTGCCAAACCAAAAAGAGCAACATAGAACCACAAATTGCGAAATAACTTCAAGAGTGAAGGTTCCACATCTACAGTGGGATCAAAATCAGAACAAATTTCAGCGACAGCAGGAAGTAGAGGTCCCAGAAAATCTGCTCCACTCCTGCAAAGGTTGGGATAGCAGGTATTAATGCTCTGAACAAATACAGCAAATAAGGAATATGAGATAGTTGCATTAACATATGCAATGATGCCTCCAGATGGGTGTGTGAATTCTTCAAAGATAAATTAAAATAAGGAATCACAGTAAATCCAATCATGACATAATATCAGCCTATATATATATAAATAAATAAATAAACAGTTCTACCTCCCGCTTTTGGACTCAGCAGTCAATCCTACATCTGAGCACAAAGATAGCAAACGGTGACGATAGTCTGACCGCAATTTAGTACTGGTTAGACCACTAGCAATCAGAAGAAATCCTGCAGGAAGAGTCTAGAATGTGATTGAACCAGTGAGCATCCATTTAATACGATAAATCATCAAGCAACTTAAATGTAACCACATATAGTCCATGTTTTAAGAGATAGTACATACCTCAACACGTTCTGTAGTGGCTTCTGGAGCCAATGTTTTGCTTTCAGCAGATCCTATACTTGAAAGTTTACTCAAGTAGCTTCTTGTCATCAGAACAACTGTCTCACGATAGGACTTTTCAAAACCTAAACTTGCCATGTGAGATACAGCATCAAGAAGCTGCAGTGATTCAAGAAAAACAAGTTGAGAAAGAGACAATAAGAGCAATAGCTATTCAACTAATGTCAAGACGAAAATAATTTTTTTTTTAATTTTTTTTTATAAGCAACAAAACTTTTATTAGAAGAAATAAAGAGGACAAGGTGTCCTACTTTACAAAGATGAAAACTAAACAAAAATAAAAACCAAAACAGAAACTACTACAAAACAAAACTAACCCCTAATCACACACCGAACCCCAATTTCCCATAATGACAAACAAAGGAATACTCCTAAATTCACTGAAGTCAAAAAAAGAATCCAGAAAACAAACTCTATCCCATACCACATCAATACTAAAACTTCTATCTTAAAAAATTCTAACATTCCTTTCTAACCACGTCACCCAAAAATAGCTAAAACTGCACATCTCCATAATACAACAGCTCTTTCGGAGCCCCCAAGAATATTAAATGGGTGCAATTACAAAAAATCTATAAACAACAAGTACATGCTCCAGAGACGAGGTTTCATACTCGGAGTCGCAATAAGCTAGGAGCTGAAGCATCACCCTCTTCTAAGCTTTCAATAAATAGTGGCAATATCATGTCCACCACTTCAGACTTGTTAATGGAAACATTCAAATCAGCTAGCAAGCGTATAACGTTAAGCTGCACAATAGGAACTGCTTGTTTCTCTTTTCCATCCTGAAATTGATGAGGGTATATAAGCACAAAATAAAATAAAATAAAGAAACAAAACATAAGCAGAAGAAAAGAAATAGAAACTTCCGAAATTCACACATATTCATATAATGTTCGATTAAACAAGTAAAATTACACAACCAAGATAAAATTTAGACTATCAGGAAGGAAGAATTCCCAATCCATCCACAAAATAAAAAGGATAGGCAACAACTTCTGGCAAAATATGTGCACATGTAGTTAAAACAGTCTATATTCTTTGACAATTTCCATTGAAGACTTATGCCCCAGATGGAGTGGAGAGTTCAAGTGGCTACATCTTTAGGGCTTCTTTGTTTTCAGAAACTTCAATAAAGATTAAATTGGAGAGACATAGAGCACCATGAAATAAGTCAGGAAGTAAAGTATAAATGAAAATAGAAGAGAAAAACAAAAAACAAGAGAGTGAAGCAGATAAAAATAATAAGTGGATTATAATCCTATAAGAACATACATGATTAAAGCAAATTGGAGCTTATTCTAAATTCCCATTTCCCAGTAGATTCATACACAAGAAGGCTGGAAGTTCCACAAAGGAGGTTGATGCCCTTCACACTCTAGAACCTTCAAAATGGCCCTTTAGCCCTAGCTCCTATAACTTTTGAAAGGCATTAATGTGTTTTGGCCAAAGGCCTTTTTTGTTGCAATGATTTTTTACTCATAAAAATAAAAAAAATAAAAAAACAGACATTAATGTGCTTCTTTGAGGAGCATTTGCAGCCTTCCATGGCTAAAAAAAAAAAAAAAAAAAACTCTTCATAAGCATCTCAACGTTCAAAGCCTCAACCCCATAAGCAAATAAAGTGATTTTCAACAACTATTTAGCAGCCCAACTTAAAAGTTCATATTCTTCTTCACCAAATCAAACTTGTCCTTGTTATTTCTCAAGATTTTATATTTTGATCTTTGGTGGGTTGGTTTTTACTCTTTATGCTCGATTTTAAGGTTTATATTCTCTATTTTTGCACCCTAAACACTACATACTCATCATGTATACATTTTATTTACAATATTTTGACAATAAACGGTACATTTTTTTTTTTTTCAGTTTAACACTTTCGAAAATTTGACATTTTCCATATTTTAGTAGTAATTTCAGTCATTTTCCAAATTGATACCAATATCAAGAATTGGACCCCCAATATCTCCATTGATATCCATATTTTATTCCTTGTTTATACAGAATACATATACAACTCAACTCAACTCAATCACTAAACCAAGCCTTAAACCCAACTACATTGGATTAAACCTTAGTAACTTTTTCCACCATTCATAATGTTCATTTTTTTCAGCAATTTTCCACTGAAATTGCATAGCTTTCTTTACTAAAATATTTTAACATCATTCAAATCTTAAAATAGCGATCAATCACAAAAGGTTTATAACTTATATGGTGAACTTGTCGGACAGAAATGACTTGTAGGTATCAAATATTCATAGAGGAACATTCTTCTGACTTCTTATTGTTAAGTTTCCAACCTAAATTCTAAAAGCCTAAGCTTGTAAGGAGAACCCAAACAGGTATATGAAGACATGTCAAGCCCTATACATGGGCAATGTGGGATTTCAAAACTCTCCCACATGCAAGCCGAAACAAGACAAATGAGTTAGAATGGACTCAAGAATAGGCCTTGGCACGTGGATGTGCAGACCTAAGAACAACAAATGGACCGAAATGGACCCAAGAATGACCAACTCTGATACTATATTGAGTTTCCAACCTAAAAGCCTAAGCTTGTTGGTGGAGGGGCCAAAAAAGTATATGAAAACATGCCAAGCCTTATATTTGGGCGAGGAGGGATTTCAACAATTGCATATCTTTTACCAACAATTACATTTGCAGGTTTGGAAAATTCAATCCCAAAACATAAGCAATGTGGTTGTTAAATATTATAAATTGTTTAAAGATAAATGGAAATTTTTGTCAACATAACAATATAGAATTTGAGCTTGCCACTGTCTACTGACTTTAAAGAAAATTTCTAACTACGCGCTTACTCAATTAACTACGCGCTTACTCAATTAGAGCATACAAACAATTGGTCAAACAATCCAAAATGATATCGATATATAGTATCCGTTGACACGTGCATAATATGTATGTGCAATTGTGCACCCAAATGCATCCTCTTGCGTTTGTTTTGTCATTTAGTAACAGATTAAAACTAACCTGCTCCTCATAATCATTTCGTTCTCGTATACTTGTGGCTAATCCCATGATAAAAGTGTCCACAGGAGCCCGGTCCTTGCTCCATCCAAATTCAATTATCTCACAACTTGTCTTCATGACACTGTCAAACATCGCTCCCTGGCAGCTGCCCCATGTATCAGCCTGTTTCAAATAGCAATTTTACATTAACAAAATTTACCACATTATGCACTGGATAATGGTTTTAAATACTGAACATCCATAAGTCGTACCTGCGCACACGTAGTCAGCACAAGGGGTTTGAGGCGAATGAGCAAAACACGCAGCAGCTGACCTCCACGAGTAACAGCAATTTGTGCAATTCCAGATAGCAAGGAAGCAAATAGCTCTTCACAGATTCTCAACTTTCGCCACACAGAGAGTAAACATGCTTCAGCAGCATCTATTAGCAGAGCAAGAGTCTCAAGCAACAACCTCTTTGAGGATTTCCCATCAGAATCAAGAGATGCAAGACTCTTAACTTTCATCCTAGCCACAGCTTGGTAAACAGATAGTTTTGTATTGATTCGA
Organism: Hamamelis virginiana; assembly: GCA_017140935.1. NCBI lineage: Eukaryota > Viridiplantae > Streptophyta > Magnoliopsida > Saxifragales > Hamamelidaceae > Hamamelis > Hamamelis virginiana. The sequence continues at coordinate 573,365 of JAESVK010001359.1, read as the reverse complement.
GCTTTTAGTAGCGGTCCCTGTTCTGTCCAATCCCGTTTCCTGATCTGCCCACAAAAGCAAAAATAGAACAAACTCTTTCTCCATTTTCCCTCCCTATTCTTCAAAAATTCGTTTACCCTTTTTTCATAAAGTTCATTTTCTAATGTTTCCTACAGATGACACATGCTCCATTTGGTTGGTGAGGAAGTGTAGAAAACAAATAAATGAGATGAATTTTGATTTTTAGATTTTTTATTATTATTATTATTATTTGGGAGCTAAGAAAAGTAAAACGTCTGGACATAGGAGCCCAACACAGCTAATTGGTGAAGTTGAGTTTATGATTTTTTGGAAACCGAGGGTACGCAAAGCATGTAATGCACATCTTATTTTCTTTTCTTTTTTACGGTCTTCTGGACAACCAAACGGAGTAAAAGAGGTAAAATAGATAATAATAAGTCAAAGAATGTATCACTTAATCATTACCTTAATAAAAGCCGACATAGATCGTAGATGCAGCTTCGCGATAATCCTTACCTGCTCCAAAAGCCTGGCATCAATGTGGACTTTATCCAAAATGTGCCCAATCAATTTGAATGCAATCTCTTGTTTTTCCAAGCTCTCCACAGACTCTTCCTCAAATGAAGCAACCTGTTGCCTAAACATTGCCCCTCCTCCTCCATCATTGTGCCCAAAATTTGCACCCAAATGGTCCGCTCCGCTCCTCCGTACAATGCCACCTCCATTCATCATCACCGATCCCCTCGAGGATGCACTCGTGGCATCTTCCGTAATTCTTGAAGCATTGCTCGACGAGCCCGACACATGGATCGCTTCATTTCCCGGACTTGAAGTCTCATTCGACTGATAATGGCTTATACTAAGTGGCGAACTCTGAGACGAAGACGTCTCCGAAGCCGCCGCTGCCATCAACTCCCTCGGCGACACTGGGGCGGCATTCACGTACTGATCTAAAAGACAATTAACCAATCTATCCGCATCCGAAGGCAAAATTGGGGGAAAATTCTGCGAAAGAGCCGTCAAGAAAACCCTAGAAATCCCCGTACTGTCACCTCCATCACTAATAGCCGATATCACGACCTCGCCCATGAACCCGGCGATCTCTGTAGCGAAATCCGGTGACAAATCCGTCGCCTTCGACACATATCCCAAGAAATCGACAAAGAACGACGAAATCGAATTAGTACCATACGATTGCGGCCAAAAATATTGATTGAAAGACGCCGGAATCGATTGGAGAAACTCGAGGACGACCAATTTGGGGCGGGGATCGGCGACGTCAGGGCACTTGGAGATGAATCTGGCGACAGCGAGCACCGCATTGAGCTGAGACCTCGAAACCCTAGGAGATCCAGAGAGAAGAGACTCAGGAGGAGGGCATCTGCTGCAAATCCACGCGACTTTCTCGGCGAATTGCGTGGGGTTCTGAGCAATCAGGTCGCACAGCTCAATCAGAGCTTCCATGGAGGTCCAATGCTGAATCCAGAGAAACAAAGAAGATAGACAGAGAAAGAATGTATGTATGTATGTATGTATGTATATAAATGTATATATACAAAGCGAGAGAGAGGAGTTTTATAGTGAGGGAACTTTCATGATGGAAGTAGGAAGAATGGGGAATGTAGAGAGAGAGAAAATGAGATGTTAGGGTTCAGAGAGAGGATCGTCGTGCTTCATTTGAATGGGTGCCGTCTCGTAACGTCGTTGTTCCTCTATTGTGCCATATGTGCTTTCTTTCTTTATTCCAGAGGAAAGTCTGTTTTTGTTTTAGGTGGGCACAGCACGGAGATCGCGCCTCAGACATGAGAGAGAGAGAGGGAGGATTTATTCCGGTCCTTTTGGCGTCTTTTCTAGTTTATTGCCCTCTATTTATCCGTCAGCGTAAGTGT
>JAESVK010001359.1:448798-516476 GCA_017140935.1 Hamamelis virginiana | reverse complement strand
ATTAGATCAATTGAGCATGTTCTTGATGTAGTGGAGCTGAACATCAAAAAATGAGATTTGAGTCATTTTTGCCTTTTGGGTTTTGTTTTGATGCTATTCAGAGTACCAGAGATTCAAGTTTCCGAAGCAAGGGAAGGGAAGCATGCGGTGATGCTGTTTGTACATAACATGAAGAATGTGTTTGCAAGGATGCAGCTCCCCTCGTTTGCTTGCTCCCTTTGAAGTGTTGATGTTTTTATTTGAGATCCGCCAAAAGGTGGCAAGACTTGCTGGTTCATGCAAGGGACAACAAGATAGTTTTATATGTTATCACCACTAAATGGGATGATAATTACTTCTATGTAACTTGAGAGATGACAAGATAGTTGACCAAAACTAAGTTCTCTAGTTTCTGTCTAATTGCTTTTAGAATAAAAATTTTGATGTGTGAAAAGATGGTTTGGATGTAACTCTCAATTAGAGAACCAGCTTCCAAGTTTATAGTTTGGTTGCTTTGTATATATTTGGATTTGGAATTGCATTCAAACTCCATGAATTTAATTTCACACAAACAATTCAATTTTCACAGAGAGATATTAGAAGTTCACATAATTGAAAATTTTAGATTAATTTCAATTCTGTATAATTACAATCTTTTTTTTTTACCAAGCGACATATATTAGTAGGGTACGTTAATGAATAGTGGTTACTTGTTAATGGGAAAAGGAAATAATAAATGGTTTCTCATAAATGAGAAAAAGAATCCAGAATCTCATTCCATAAAAGGGAGACGAGAACCAATGAGCTCAAAAATAAAATAGAATAAAAATTATATTTTCAACCAATTTCCTTGATTTTTTTTTTTTCAAAAAGTCCATTGGAGTACAATGATGATGAACAAGATGAAGTCTTGGTCGGAAGAGCTTACATTTTATGGATACATAATTGACCTCTTAGGCTCGATGGAATTCAGTGTGCACGACACAGAGTACAATGATGATGAACAAGATGAAGTCGAGTTTGCTACGAAAAATATATCTATCACCTACAAGAGTGGCATCCTTAATTGCATGTCTGGATTGGATTTGTCATGTAACAAGCTAATAGGAGAAATCCCACATGAATTGGGAAAGCTTACTTTGATTCATGCACTGAACTTGTCTCACAATCAGCTCACAGGATCCATTCCAAGTGCATTCTCCAACCTCAACTAAATAGAGGGCATGGACATTTCTTACAACAATTTGAGTGGAGAAATTCCCTCAGAATTGATTGATCTTCATTTTTTAGAGACGTTCTCTGTAGCTCACAACAACTTATCAGGCAGAGTTCCAGACATGAAGGACAATTTGAGACATTTGAAAAGAGTAGTTATGATGGAAATCCATTTCTTTGTGGACTGCCATTGGAGAAAAACTGCACCACCTTCGTTGAGTTGCTACAATTATCAATATTTTCTTCGGATGAAAGCAAAAGGAAATGGTATGAAATTGATCCTGTGGCTTTCTATGCAAGTTTTGGTACATCATATGCTGTGTTCTTATTGGGAGTCGCAAGTGTTCTCTATATCAACTTATATTGGCGGCGATGGTGGTTCAATCTCGTTGATGAATGTTTCCATTCATGTTGTTATTTCATTTATGATGCTTTCTACAAGTTTCTAGCATGTCTTCATAATTAGTTATGGTGTGTTTTTTCCCCTGTGACTAGTACGTATAAATCTAGCAAATGTAGTGACAGCTTATGAATAATTAATGGAAAATGAGTTTGAATTTGCAACAAATTTTGTCTGTTTTTTTTATTAAAAAAATAAATAAATAAATTTGCTTCCCTACTTTGTTTCTAGTTATCAATATTAAAAAAATAAATAAAATAATAAATTGTTTCTAAAAGTGGATGAAACTGCATTCAAATGCTATTTTTTTGGAGTTAAAAATTACGTTTAATAGGCCTAGTGGTTAGCCCCATGGGATAGATCGAGATCAAAATAAGCTTTTAGCTTAATTTTTGTACATTAGTCGATTTGGTTGCAACTAGAGAAGCATATTCCAAATATATAGTTTGATTGCTTTATATATATCTGGATTTGGAATTGCATTCCAACTCAATAAATTCAAATTCACGCAGACAATTCAATTGTCAATAAAAGAAATATTTTAGAAGTTCGCTTAGTTGAAATTTTCAGATTAATTCCAATTCTGTGCCATTACAATTTATTTGGCAAGCTTAAAATTCTATTTTAAACCAATTTTCTTGATTGAAATGACATAAAATTAAAATAAAATATAATTACAATTCTAGTTTTGTGTGGCTGTTGAATTTGAAGAATGATCACACTTTACTAGAATTGATTTCATTTAAAGTTCATTTTTTATTAATTAATTTCCAAAAATATGTTTTAACAATAACAATAAAAGTGAACCTTTTTAAACAAAATAATTAAAATTCTTATTCTATTCTCCTCTATTTTATTTAGACGTGCCAAATGAAATGTTAGGGCAGTACCGTTGTTTAATTTCCACAAATTTAGAAGTCCAAGTCACCCTTAAAGACTTTGTAGTACAGTTGTTTAATTTTCAAAAATTTAGAAGTCCAAGTCACCCATAAAGACTTTGTAGTCATCACAATTGCCCCCATCCACCCGGTGGTGTTGCCTTTTTCAACTTTTCGGTAGTCCAGTTCACAAACTCACATACCATTTCTATCTATAAGATCAAAAAATCTCACACGAGAGATAATTTTTCCATGGATGATTGGATGTGTACGTAGGCAGGTTCTGAATAAAATCATGCCACATGAGTGTGAAGATATATCGATTAGCCGACTAACAAATTTTTCATGCACGAGATGTTGAAGATTGTGTTCTGACCAGCATGGGTGGGACTTGAGAGGAAATAGCAAATGAAAAAAAACAAAAAAAAAATACAAAAAACACAAATGGGAAAAGGAAATAACAACTGGGTTCTAAAAAATATAATAGAATAAAAATTCTATTTTCAATCAATTTCCTTGATTTTTTTTTAAAGTCCATTGGAGTTATAAGTTACACAACAGGAGTTAGCCCTCTCATTTCCAGTAAAACCCTCCCCACTAGAAAGAAGGCGGGAAATAAAATTATAATAGAATAAAATTCTAATTCTAATTTTGTGTGGATGTGTTGGATCTGCAAATTTTATCAAAAGTGATAAGATTTGATTAAAATTGATTTCATTTAAATTTATTTTTCAATAACTTCCAAAATACCCCTTATTTAATATTAAAGGTGAACATTCTAACCAAAATAATTAAAATTCTAATTCTAATTCTATTTTATTTTATTTTATGTTTTAGATGGTGCCAAACGAAATGTTAGGACAGTTACTTCCACAAATTCCAAAGCCAAGTCATCGACTCTTTTTTTCAAAAAGAAAAAAGAAAAAAAAAGTCATCCACTCTAAAGACTTGATACCTAGTAGTTGTTCCCACCCACTCGATAGTGCATCACAGACTCTAAAGATGCAATAAACATTTCGGTCCATCTCTTTAATATAAAAAAATCCCACACAAGAGATAATTTTTTTTAGGCACGTTGCCAATAAAATCATGCCGCGTAGATTAGCCGACTAAAAAATTTGTCATGCAGGAGATGTTGCAGATTGAGTTCTGATAAGCATGGGTGAGACTCGAGATGAGCGTTTTAAGAGGTGGGGGGAGAAAAGAAGAGAAGAGAAGAGAAAAATAAGAATAAGAAGAGCCATGTTGGGCTCATTTAGTATAAATCACACATGGAAAATTTCTTCAGTGGACCCGTATTTTGACAATATTCTCTTAATGTTCTCCCTATTAATGGGCCTATAGGTATTCTTTTGAACAAAAATGTCATTCCATTTCAAATTTTGTACATAATATTCAATCCCCACATTAATTTCCACAAATTCAAATTTTGTACGAAATGATGGGGCAGTACAATTGTTTAATTTCCACAAATTCAGAAGTCCAAGTCACCCTTAAAGACTTTGTAGTCATCACAATTGCCCCCATCCACCCGTCAGTGCTACCTTTTTCAACTTTTTGGTAGTCCAGTTCATTGACTCACATACTATCTCTATCTATAGGATCAGAAAATCCCACATAAGAGATAATTTTTCTATGGATGATTGGATATGTACGTAGGCAGGTTCTAAATAAAATCATGCCACATGAGTATGAAGATATATCGATTAGCCGACTAACAAATTTTTCATGCACGAGAAGTTGAAGATTGTGTTCTGACCAGCATGGGTGGGATTTGAGAGGAAATAACAAATGGGTTCTCATTTATGAATAAAAGGGAGACGAGGACAAGTGAGTCCAGAGCTAAAAAATAGAATAGAATAAACATTCTATTTTCAAAAAATTTCTTTGATTTCTTTTTTCAAAAAGTCCATTGGAGTTATAAGCTACACAATAGGAGGTAGCCCTCTCATTTCCAGTAAAACCCTCCCCACCCAAATGAAGGCGGGAAATAAAATTAAAATAGAATAAATTCTAATTTTAATTTTCTGTGGATGTGTTGGATCTGCAAATTTTATCGAAAGTGATAAGATTTGGTTAAAATTGATTTCATTTAAATTTATTTTTCATTAACTTCCAAAAATACCCCTTATTTAATAATAAAGGTTAACATTCCAACCAAAATAATTAAAATTCTAATTCTATTATATTATATTATATTATATTATATTTTATGTTTTAGACGTGCCAAAGGAAATGTTAGGATAGTTACTTCCACAAATTCGAAAGACAAGTCATCGACTCTGCTTTTCAAAAAGAAAAATGAAAAAAGAAATCATCCATTCTAAAGACTTGGTAGCTGGCAGTTGTTCCCACCCACCCAGCCGGGCATCACTGACTCTCAAGACGCAATAAACATTTTGGTCCATCTCTTTAAGATAAAAAAAATCCCACACAAGAGATAATTTTTTTAGGCAGGCTGCCAATAAAATCATGCCGCGTGGATTAGCCGACTAACAAATTTGTCATGCAGGAGATGTTGCAGATGGAGTTTTGACCAGCATGGGTGAGACTCGAGAGGAGCGTTTTAAGGGGTGGGGGGAGAAAAGAAGAGGAGAAGAGAAAAATAAGATCATTTAGTATAAAGCATATATGGAAAATTGCTTTAATGGACCCATATTTTGACAATATTCTCTTAATGTTTTCCCTATTAATGGGCCTATGGGTATTCTTTTGAACAAAAATGTCATTCCATTTCAAATTTTGTAAATAATATTCAATCCTCAAATTAATTTCCACAAATTCAAATTTTGTACGAAATGATGGGGCAGTACAATTGTTTAATTTCCACAAATTCAGAAGTCCAAGTCATCCTTAAAGACTTTGTAATCATCACAATATATTGCCCCCATCCACCCGGCGGTGCTGCCTTTTTCAACTTTTTGGTAGTCCAGTTCAAGGACTCGCATACCATTTCTATCTATAAGATCAAAAAATCCCACGTAAGAGATAATTTTTCCATGGATGATTGGATGTGTACGTAGGCAGGTTCTGAATAAAATCATGCCACATGAGTATGAAGATATATCGATTAGTCGACTAACAAATTTTTCATGCACGAGATGTTGAAAATTGTGTTCTGACCAGCATGGGTGGGACTTGAGAGGAAATAACAAATGAAAAAAAATAAAAAAACACACAAATGGGAAAAGGAAATAACAAATGGGTTCTCATTTATGAATAAAAGGGAGACAAGAACCAGTGAGTCCAGAGCTAAAAATTAGAATAGAATAAAAATTTCTATTTTCAACCAATTTCCTTGATTTTTTTTTTTCTTCAAAAAGTCCATTGGAGCTATAAGCTACACAACAAGAGGTAACCCTCTCATTTCTAGTAAAACCCTCCCCACCCGAATGAAGGCGAGAAATAAAGTTATAATAGAATAAAATTCTAATTGTAATTTTGTGTGGATGTGTTGGATCTGCAAATTTTATCGAAAGTGATAAGATTTAGTTAAAATTGATTTCATTTAAATTTATTTTTCATAAACTTCCAAAATACTCCTTATTTAATAATAAAAGTTAACATTCTAACCAAAATAATTAAAATTAAAATTCTAATTCTATTCTATTCTATTTTATGTTTTAGAAGTGCCAAACAAAATGTTAGGACAGTTACTTCCATAAATTCGAAACTCCAGTCATCAACTCTGCTTTTCAAAAAGAAAAATGAAAAAAAGAAGTCACCCACTCTAAAGACTTGGTAGCTGGCAGTTGTTCCCACCCACTCAGCGGTGCATCACAGACTCTTTAGGCACTTAATTACATTGGTTAGTATCGTGATGGATTAGGAATATAAAAGGAAAGAAAAAAAAAAAAAGCGTCTGTTTGGTTGTTCTTACTATCAGAACTTTCATTTTTTCGTAGAGTTGTCCGAATAATTTGAGAGACAATGCTGCGAAGCTTCCATACACAAACCTGTAGATGGAATATGTATCGATGCCAGAGTCAGGTTTAATTCAGATTGGTGGGATTCTGTTGGAGTGGAAGGCGATGGTGGGTGTAAAACAAAGTTTCTTGTTTTAATTTTGTTTATTCATCACTCTTTCATTCTTTCACTCTTTCATTCAGAACCGAATTGAACTTTAGATATAAAAGAAATGATTCCATCTTTACAATTGTGTGTTCTTTGGATTTTTTAACTGTTAATGAAATTTAATCATGGCTTCAAATACTCTGATTTGAAAAGTACGGTTTGTCAAAGCTGCGAAACTTAAAGCACCTAGATCTAAGCGGGAATAGCTTTAACAAAGAAATCTTGAGGTTGTTGGGTGTTCTCCCAGCTCTTAAATCTCTAGATCTGAAGAAGAATAAAATGGAAGGGCCCTTTTCTAACCAAGGTTTGTGCATATGCAGATTTCTTTCACTTCTTGCACTCAAGTGAAATTTCAGTCCTCTCTTTGATTGTGTAAAAGATGGTGGAAAAGTCATATGGAATTGGAACCCCAAAATTTAAGATTGGGGATAAATTTCCCTGTGTTAGAGTCAACTACTCAACTCATACATTAGCAGTGTGTTTGTGTGTGTCTGTGTGTGTAAGGGTAAATAGTTCAATTTTTCTTTCCTATGGTATCAACATAGATTACAATATATATGGAAACTATTTGGAAGGCTTTGTCCCAAAAAAAGAAAAAGAAAAGAAAGGAAGAAAGAAAGATGAGGGATGAAAAATGAAAACAAGCCACATCTCAGAATGAAGGTATAATTTGCTCTAAAATAAATTAGTTTGCTTGCCACTTTTATTAGCAGAGTGAATTCTATACTGCTAACCTGCAACAGGAATCGTTTTGGGCTGTGCACAAAGCTTGCCACATCACCATCATTGTGTTGCCACACTGGTCAAGTCTTGATTAGGAAGATGAAAATTGAAAAGTACCCTTTAAAAGCAACTTTTAATGTTATTTTTTTTTTTTTTTTTTTTTATCAATATTATCATCCAGACATTAAAAAAAAGCCACTTTTAAATTCCAAAGCAAATATGAAATTTTAAGCAACTTTTGATTTTAGGGGCTACTTTTTATTTATCCTATTGTGAATACAATGAGTACTTTTGCTTACGAAATACTATAGTATAACTGTATAACAACATCTCTCTTTATTCTTCTTTTCACAAATTTGGTAACTTTCAGCAATTTGGAGATCTTAGATTTGAGTGAGAATAATTTCATTGGGAGTATTCCTCCATTTATAGGGGGACTTTCTTCTCTCATGGCTTTGTATTTGGCTCAAAATAAACCTAATGGCTCTTTATCCATTCAAGGTAAAGTACGTTAACAGAGAGTCAGGCATGATGGTCTGCTTGTGTTGTTTGTAATAAATGATGTGAAAATTAAATAGAAAAGTGAAAAAAAAAAAATGGAAAATCCAATGACGAATCATCACCTCTTCCTTTTCAATTAAAACATCTTATAACCAAACATCTTAAAATAGTTGTGTCTTATATATCCTTAATGCTATGCATTGCTACAAAGTATAGCTACAATTGTCATTACAAAGAAGAAATAGGGGTAGTTTTGGAAATTCAACAATGGATAGTAATTGAAATTCATAGCATTTCCTTCTTTGGAGTGATACTTTGTAGTGGTGCATAGCATTTTCTATATCCTTATGGCAAGATAAAGTGAGTATGGGAATCACTTATATATGTTATTTGCTTTTGCAGGTTTATGTGCACTGAAGAAACTTGAAGAATTAGATCTCAGTCAAAACAACTTTGAAGGGATCCTTCCTCCATGTCTTAACAGTTTGACATCTCTTAGATTGTTAGATCTCTCTCTAAACCAATTCACATGGAACATTTCTTCATCTCTGATAACTACCCTCACATCCCTTGAGTACATTGATCTTAGTCATAATCGTTTCAAGGGTTTATTCTCATTTAACTCATTTGCCAACCATGCCAAGCTTGTGGTAGTAGAAATTACAAGTGATATCAATGAATTTGAGGTGAAAACTGAAATTTCAAGTTGGGTTCCCATGTTTCAGTTGAAGGTCCTTATACTATCAAACTGTAAACTGAACAAGCTCACGGGGGATATTCCAAAGTTTCTCTTGAATCAGCAAGAATTAAGAGTAGTTGATCTGTCCCACAATAACTTTGAAGAAGGGTTCCCTAATTGGTTGCTCCAGAACAATACAAGACTAGAATTTCTAAATCTAAGGAGTAACTCTTTCATGGGTCAATTTCGTTTGCCGCCATATATATCCTAATATAAATACTTTTTTGATAGATGTCTCAGACAATCAAATTGGTGAGCAGCTTCAAGAAAATATAGGGAAGATGGTTCCATACATACAACATCTAAATTTAACCAAAAATACTTTTGAAGGTAGTGTGCCAACCTCCATTTGTGACATGAGAGACTTAATGGAATTGGATTTGTCCACTAACAAGTTCTCTGGAGAAGTACCAAAGCAATTGGTTGAAGGTTGTATCCAATTGGTGGTGCTGAAATTATCGAATAATAATCTCCATGGCGAAATATTTTCAAAAAACTTCAGCTTGACTTCTGTAGCGGAATTGCATTTGGACAACAATCAGTTTACAGGAACTCTATCAAGCGCAATCCTCAAAATCTGCAACTTTTATGTGCTTGATGTTAGCAACAACTTCATGTCTGGTGAGATTCAAAGTTCGATTGGTGATTTCAGAATGCCTTTGTCAGTTCTCATCTTAAGAAATAATTCATTCAAAGGTATGTTCCCTTGTGAACTAGTTCCAAATATGATTTTAGACCTTTCTCATAACTTTTTTTCGGAATCTTTGTTGTCCTGCTCAAACCTACAGTAGTTAAACCACCTATATTTGCGAGGTAATAAATTCACGGGATCACTACCAAAAGTTCTTCCCAATTCCTTATTTCTATTGACAATGGACATTAGAGATAACTTATTGTCTGGCATCCCTGATTTAATTGGTGGGCTTTCCAACTTAAGAGTTCTTGCACTGGGAGGAATCCATTTGAGTGGTTTGATTCCAAATCAGTTGTGTCAATTGAATAAGACATCTTTGATAGATCTTTCCAAGAACTTCTTTTCTGGGTCATTACCTTACTACTTCAATAATATCACCTTTGGGAAAATTGGGATTAGTGACAAGGTCTTTGAAGATATCGGTTTTTATTCAAGGTCTTGGCATGCGTTTTATACATATGGAAGTCTTCTGGAAAGAGAGTTCAATATTCAGGACACAGAAGGCAGATCTATCGAACAAGTTGAAGTCGAGTTTGTTACAAAATATAGATCCAGCACCTGCAAGGGTGACGTTCTTAATTATATGTCTGGGATCTATTCCGACTTCAGTCTCCAAACTAACCCAAATAGAGAGCTTGGACCTTTCTTATAACAATTTGAGTGGAAAATTCCCTTAGAGCTGATTGATCTAAAATTTTTGGAGGTCTTCACTGTTGCTCGCAACAATTTATCAGGTCAAGTTCCGAACTGGAAAGCACAATTTGGGACTTTTGAAAATAGCATCTATGATGGGAATCCATTTCCTTGTGGACCGCCATTGGAGAAAAGTTGCACCACCGTTGTTGACTTACCAACATCATCTTCAAATGAAAGCAAAGAAGGGAAGTGGTGTGAGATCGATCTTGTGGCCTTCTCTGCAAGTTTGTTGCATCATATATCGTGTTGTTGTTGGAAGTTGCTACTGTTCTCTATATCAACCCTTATTGGCGACGAAGGTGGTTCAATCTCATTGAGGAATGTTCCTATTCATGCTATTATTGTGTTTTTGATACTCTCCATAAGCTATCAACCTATTTTCATAATTAGCTATGGAATTTTTCTTTGGTTATATAAATCTGCCAAATGTAATGATAATTTGCTTCGTATCTACTTATGAATAATGGACTGTGAGTTCAAATTTGCAACAAATCTATGTAAGAATTGAAAATTAGTATAGTTTAGGATTTTTACATTTAATTTACGAAGATTTCTCTATGAAAATCTAAAGTTCTAATGTGAAATTTGTTCTGCAAAAAATGTACTAATAATTTTTGTGTTAGTGGGTGTTAAAAACTCTCATATACAGAGCTTACTTTGTACAATTAAAGGAAATTAAACTATATATAAAAAGTACGGAGGATAATATTTCATTATACTATAATGAGATATCACCTTTGGGAAGATCAAGGTTAGTGACTATAATGTCTTTGCACCAAGAATTCTAGGGGTGTTTCCTAACGATATATTATACAAGTATGCAAGTCTACTAGAAAGAGGGGTAAATAGTCACTACAAATTCAGATATTATGAACAAGATGATATTGAGTTTGTTACAAAATACAGATGCAACGCTTACAGGGGTGACATCCTTAATTTCATGGCTGGATTGGATTTGCCGTGTAAGAAAGTTAACAGGTGAATACCAGATGAACTTGAATTCATGCATTAAACTTGTCTCACAATCAGCTCATAGGATCCATTCCAACTGCATTCTCCAAACTCAACCAAAAAATAATACTACTCCATTGGTAGAGAAATTCCCTCGTAATCGATTAATCTTCATTTTTTGGATGTGTTCTCTGTGGCTCACAATAACTTATCAGGTAAAATTCCCAACATGAAAGGACGATTTGGAATGCGTACAACATGAACCGGAGGAAACCTTTAATGAAAATTGATCCAAAAGAGAATTCATGTGAATTTGGAATGCGTACAACATGAACGGGAGGACTATGTACTTAGATAGGAACCCAAGCAGAGATAAGGCAAGCAGAGGAGCTAAATCCCTTCAGCTTGTGCTCCGTCTTGGTTGCTCTCTCTCTCTCTCTCTCTCTCTCTCTGCTCCAGAACAGCCAAATATCCTCGCATCAAGTTCGGTAAGAATCCCAAGCCTAACCCATCATTTGGGTTTGTTGATTTTTTTTTCAAAATTTTTCATTTCCTTTTCTTTTCATGCATTTTCTAAGCAATCAAAAATGAAAATGAGCTTTAGCTTACCTGGTTGTTGCTATTCGAACCTATCACTGATCCATCCCAGCCACCGAGCACAATTTCATGACCAAGACTCAATTCAAAGGTAGGCACAATAGTAGTTTAAGTCATTTGACCTTCATAAAAGAATATTTTCAAAAGAAAGGCAAGCACATAGCTTGCTTAAGAAATGACGGCTCAAGAGGCCAAAATGAAGAGTGTTCATGTTTCTCTATGTTGGATTGAGGAATGGTTTAAGGTGTCATTGTTGTTTACATTTAATTTCTGATTGTGCTCTGCAATTCTACGGTTTGATAGCTTCATCTCTTGCTGTAACTATAGGTTCCTGAAGTTCTTTACATCTCGTAGATACATGGACTTGGTCAAATTAAAAAACCATTTTAAGTTGAAATTGATTATCTTTTTTTATCACACGGTATATATCAGTAGGGTTAATTGTTAGTCAATTAGTAGGGAAAGAAAAACATCAATATAGGAATTGTGGGGTGCATAGAAATATAAGTCCACCACTAAAAGCAAGTCACCCCAAACTCGCCAAACACGATAATCAAACCCATGATCTCTTAGATGAGAATCATGAACCTAGCCAAATAAGCTAACCCCAATTGATTAAGTTTAAATTGATTATCCAACACGACTATTTTATAAAAAAAATAAAATAAAATAGTCATCATACAAGTCGTTAGTGGGTTGTAACATTATTTTCCAATGTACCTAGTAATGGAAAGTTGATATCAACTTTTCAAGTCTTGGACATTTGTTGAATACTGCAAGGTTTAGTTTGGCACCATCCCACAAAACTTGATGTCATTGCCATAATTTGGTAATTCGGCTAAGCTCAATTTAATCTGCAAACTGATTTTCTTTTTTCTTTTTTATTTTTTTTTTTTGCTAAATGCGCTCGAATGCTATGGACGAATTCTCGGGCTTGGGTTTCTCGGGCTTGGATTGAAACCCAAGCAAAGATGTGGCAAGCAGAGGCAGAGGAGCCAAATCCCTCTCTGTTGTGATCCGCTTATCTTGCCTTCTCTGTCTCTCAATTCTCAAACCCTTTTCCACTCAATCTCCGGCAACCGAACACCCAAATATTCCGGCGACGCCCATCTCGCCGCTCCTCTCTCTTTCCTCGGCGACTGAACACCCAAATATCCCGGCATCAAGTTCGTCTTCTAGAGCATCCGTACACACGACAAAACATCCCCTAGTAAGAATCCTAAGCCTAACCCACCATTTGGGTACCTTGATTTCTTTTCAAAAGTTTTAATTTTTTTTCTTTTCTTTTCATACATTTTTAAGCTACCAAAATGAGCTTAAGAGCTGATCTGATTGTTACTATTCTATTTACTTTCCATTCTAATTTTGAACTGTCGGAATATTTAAGTATAGTTTCTTGTTGTGGGTTAGTTTTATTCTCTGTCCTTTTTTTCCCACATGTTTCTTTGCGTTGGATTGTGGAATGGTTTAAGGTTTCGTTGTTGTTTACTTTCAATTTCTGATTGTGCTCTGCAATTATGCAGTTTTGCCTGTTTGATATCTTCATTCTTGCTCTGATTATAGGTTCCTGCAGTTCTTTACATTTTATATCATGGACTTGAACAAATTCAAGAACCCTTTAAGTTTAAAACAAAAAACACTTTGTTTTTTTTTATTAATTTCTCATTTATCATTGCCATGTGAACAGATATAAGAAGTGGGTAAACTTAAACTTTTTTTTTTTGCATTTTCTATATGTAATTGGCAGTAGCTGTTTGCTTTGTTGCCATTCGATGGCGAGCTTGGTGATTTATCGTTCAGTAAACCCTATGCTAGTCTTTCAACGTGCAATTGTTCTACGAAAATCGGATAGATTACTCCACATACTATCTGCAACTGCTTCAACTGCCACGGCCTTAGAGGGGTGCGTTCATCACAACAGGGCATGGAAATCAGACCGTCTCAAAAGAAGCTGCTGCACCGACACATTCATTGTCGCCAATGACGAAAAGTATGGGCATAAACAGATTATCAGCATTACTCCTCAGCTTTATGAGTATATATTGACCAATGTTCGAGAGCCAAAGGTGAAAAACTCTTCAATTTTCAGTCAGTTAGTCTTTCTCTTGTGTTTCTATTCCCCTTTGTATTATGTGATTCTGTGACTGCTTTTCAGATTCTTAGAGAACTTAGAGAAGAGACTGCCACTATGCGAGGTAGCCAGATGCAGGTATTTCAGATTATTTTTTTCTGTTCTATTTATTTTGCACAGTTTTTAACACTGATTTCAATAGTTCAAAATTTGCATTTTTAAAACCCTTAGAAATCGATTTCATAAATTGCTTTATATTAAAGTAAAAATTTATTAATAAATATTTTTAACTCATCAAAACATTGCAATCATTCCTTGTAAAAGGTTCCTACGTCCTACACTTACCTAAAAATTTAGTTTTGAATTGGAAGAAATTGGGGTTTAGGGCATACAATTGTTAGCGGAGAGTTCTTGGCCTTCTTGGTTCGGTGAGGGAAGTATGCCCACCTTAGCATTACTTAAGAGTTAAGATAGCGATCTCTTAAGTGTGCTAGCAGCAATTATTACACCTAGAAGCCTACTAAGACTGTTATAGTGCCAATTGGCATTCCTTCAAAATTTATATTTAAAGGGATATGATATTTACCCATATTTCTAGTTTGGGCTTCATATTTTGTCTTATGGCTTTTATTTTTAGCTTGTTTTTCCTTCATCAACCTGGTTTCAGGAACTCAAGGTTTTGAGTTAAATAATTTGCTTCCCTCCCAGAGTTGGATCCTTGGACATTACCCAGAGGATATAGTTGTAGCTCCATATGTGTCTCTTAAACTGTGTTGTCAGAAAGGCTTAAATTCTTATATGCTTAGTGCTAACTATCAGAAATGTGAAGATTCTTTCTGGAAAGTTACTCCTTTGACATCCATTCTTGAATGATATTCTACATGAGCGTGGAATTGACACTTGATTCTTCTGAATGGAAAGTGTATTTGTAGTAATTATTTTATGCCCTAATAATGTACTACTATTACATAATGTGGATATATTTGTAAGTTTTCAAACATTGTATCTTGACAGATGTTGATTACTTGCATAGACATGTTTAGGGGGGTTAGGTTTGAAATTTTAGAATTTCTCATGACCATTTGTTGAGAAAGGTTTGGAACTACATTTTTTAGCATGGAATGGATTGAACAAACTGCATCCTATCGGACAAATCTTGTATGGTATGCCTCTTATCATGGGATCAATTCCTTAACATTTTTATGAAAGCTGACAATTTCTTGTTTTCTTGATTACTTGCATAGACATGTTCAGGGGGGTTAGGTTTGAAATTTTAGAATTTCTCATGACTGTTTGTTGAGAAAGGTTTCGAACTACATTTTTTTAGCATGGAATGGATTGAACAAATTGCTTCCTATCGGACAAATCTTGTATGGTATGCCTCTTATCATGGGATCAATTCCTTAGCATTTTTATGAAATCTGACAATCTCTTGTTTTCTTGATAGGTTTCTCCTGACCAAGCACAACTCCTTGCAATGCTTGTCCAGATTCTTGGGGCAGAACGGTGTATTGAACTTGGTGTGTACACTGTATGTATCTCTTCACTTTGAAATTTATTTGCCTTAGTTGCTCAGCAGCTTGTCCGCATTTGTTCTTTGATGCCACAAGTCTCCATCACCATAGTTTGTTTCATATTATGAAAAAAAAAATGCTAGAAAATTTTATCTTTTAATTTAAAAACATATTCTTTGCCTAGTTTGTTCATAATACAGATATATATGCGCTTGGACGTGTTCATAGTTTTGAAAATAGAGATAGCATGACCTGGAAAAACTCTTACCTGATAAGAGAGTTACTCGACTCATATTTTGAGAATCAAATATTGTGGCAATTCACCATTTTATTTTTATTGTTTTTGTTGTCTTTATTGCTATAACTATTATTGTTATTTATCTTTCAGGGATACTCATCGTTGGCTATTGCTTTAGTCCTACCAGAATCAGGTTGTTTAGTTGCCTGTGAAAGAGATGCAAAATCTCTTGAGGTTGCGAAAAAGTATTATGAGCGAGCTGGTGTTTCACACAAGGTGATACATTCTCCTTCTCTTTGTTAATGTTAGTATTATCAAGTGCTTGGTTTTGCAAATAGTAGAGACTATAGGTTGTGTGGTGCTAAGGTTCTACCACATTTAATAATTAATGCCTAATAAGCATGCTTCCTAGTAACTGTGAAAACCCTCCATTACTTATTGAGGACTGCAATCTTCTCAAAGTAAAAATCAACAAGTCCCTTCTTTTGCTATGTTCTGCTCTTATATGTTTACTCTACTCTTATATATTTGAGTGATATCTTTAAAGCTCAGAGATCTTTTATTGACATTAGGTGGATCTGAGGCATGGACTAGCAGCAGAAGTTCTAAAATCTCTGATTTTGAATGGTGAAACTTGCAGGTATGTTGTGCCAAGAACCTAATTATTTAATGTTGGACATGAAATTTAAAATGTGATCAATTTTGTTGCTTACACCCATGCTTTACATGTAGCCCACATGCAAAAGTGCAGGTTCACATCAGACAGCTAACCTTTGGAGTTCATAAGGATGGAATCTATATGGCATGTCATTATATTTATTTGGTTTTTGTGTGCCTAATGTTCTCATGATAAACCAAATGGTGATCCCAAACCTCTTTGCATGTATTGCAGTTTCACAGCATGGTGGATATGTGGGAAGGATTATGTGCATTCATCATGTTGAGAATTTTCACATTATTACTTTCAAAATTCTGCATCTTTTTCCTCATAAAATGAGTTTTTCCTGTATGATCAACTGTTGGTGACATTTGTCTATGAGATAAACATTTTTCTCTTGAGTACTTTGTGGTTAACTGCTATTAGTATCATTTCTGAGAGATCGTGATAACTGAATAACATTTTTAACATAACTATTCTGTTTTTGCAGCTATGATTTTGCATTTGTTGATGCTGAGAAGAAAATGAATCAGGAGTACTATGAATTACTGCTACAACTGGTAAGACCAGATATAATGTTTTGATTCTTTTGTTAAAATTTTTGATTCAGTTTTCTGGCAGCTGTTTATATTTTGTAAGGATGTATTTATTAGTCTTGCCTCCCGTTTCAGGTGAGGGTTGG
This sequence comes from Hamamelis virginiana, assembly GCA_017140935.1. NCBI lineage: Eukaryota > Viridiplantae > Streptophyta > Magnoliopsida > Saxifragales > Hamamelidaceae > Hamamelis > Hamamelis virginiana. The sequence continues at coordinate 499,866 of JAESVK010001359.1, read as the reverse complement.
GGGTGTCATTGTGATTGATAATGTCCTCTGGCATGGAAAAGCTGCTGATCCTCTGGTGAGTTTATAAATGATTTATTAATTATGCCCATTGAAGATGTATAATATTTCTAAGGTTGTCTTTTGAGCAGGTAAATGATGCAAGGACTGTCAGCATAAGGAATTTCAATAAATATATAATGGAGGACAACCGCGTAAGCATCAGTATGGTAGGTATATGAGTTTTTCGTATTTAATCTACCAAGTTTTTGGAGTGACTCAATTTAGTTCATCTATCCTAGGCAATAAAAAATTAAAAGTAAAATAAATAAAAGAAAAATATTGTAACTAACCCCAAAGCTTTTGGAATTTTAGGTACCTATTGGAGATGGCATGACAATCTGCAGAAAAAAATGACCTTGTATCAAGCACTGATGGTGTTGTCTTGATTTAATGACCTACTTCATAAAGAAATTATGGGGTGGATTAGTTTCAAGCTACTGATATCTTCTTGGTTGCAGTAATTATAGAGCCTACCCATATTCGACAGTTTCCTCAAAAAGCGCATCCAGGTAATCAGATGTGAAGCCACAAACAATTTTGTTAGAATTTGAATCCTACATTAGCACCCTTTTAGGCAAAAGCTTGACAAGCATGGATGTATGCCCTTAATGTAAGTTTTGTTCCATCTAAGCAGGGAGGGATGGGGATCATCCTGGTGCACACTGCAAGGTTTATTGCCGTAATCAGATACGGAAACAAAGTGGTTGCGGTTGACAAGAAGTTGATTGATGGACTGAACTCTTAGTGTAGGGGAGAACTCTTCTTCATTCTCATTGCGACTTTCTATGCAAAGCTTCTCAAGTTCCATAGCTCGAGTACTCGGTTGAGGCAACATATAATCGGTTTCTTTTTTGTTTTTTTGTTTTTTTTTTATTTTTTTATGCTCATCTTTCCCTGTCTCTGTATTATTTATTTGTTAAACAAATTCAATGAGCAATCAAGGATGATGCCTTTGTGGGAGCTGCACGATATGGGTCTCTCTGCAAGTTCTAATTTGGATGATTGTTTTGTGCTTTATGTCTAGGTCGATTGTAGCTGTCACTATCATTTCCACAGCTCATTTCCGAAGGTGGAACAATTTTAGTGGGATTTAAGAGAATAAAGGTTCTTATTTTTGAAAGAGGAGTTTTTGCATATTTATTTTCTGCTTACCTATCCTATTCCTTGATGCCTTTATGTGTGTGTGTGTGAGAGAGAGAGAGAGAGAGAGAGAGCCTTGGGGTCTGAAGTTATTAATGATTAAACTCCGTATGGTTAATCAAACAGCAAATTGAAACTCCCTACGGACAGTTAAACATGCACGAGAATGGGTGATGAGTTGATGAAATTTTACATATCTATGCGCAAGAATAGTAGCAGTGTAGCTAGCACAGTGTGTACACTATAATGAGAACCATGGCAATAATTAATCAGCAAGGAGGACTCATTCAATACAGAATGACTCAAATTTCCTAGTTGTAACTTGTAAGCAAAAGCTTAATCAGTTTTGTGCCATCCCTAGCATATAGTTGACCACTCACCCAACAGTGCAGATGAATGCTCAGCGTACTGATGGATAATTTTTACCGCATTATATGAGAAACGCGATAGTTTGATTGCTATGGAAGCAATGGTCAAAAAACATTTATTGAAATATAAATCCATCCAGTACACCACAGATTAGGCATACTTTTGTGATTAAAATATTATAAGATCTTCGCGTAAACAATGAAAAAAGAGCGAGAAAAGAGAAAGTTCAGCCAAGTCCAAAGTTCTTGAAACAGCCTTGCACCAAGAATCCACCTTCCTTTTCCTCAGTTCCTCAGCCTGCAATGCCAATTTCTCAATCTCACTTGCACTACTAATTATCCCAAGACTGTCTCTAAGCCACTGGAACAGCAGCTCCTGCAATAACAATTGAGCCCTCTAGAGCATAGTTTGCTGGAGCTTTTGGCCCAAGCTTAAATGCTAAAGTGCTTAGAAGCCCATGCTTCGACTGAATGCTGATTTTAGGCAAAACTAATCTAAACAGATCTAAGGCTAATTCTCGCTCCACACACGAGGCCATCGCTCCATGGGATGTATATCACCTAAGCTAATAGCCCTAGCTAGTGCCTGGCCAAGAGAGTTTGGATGGTTTTGAATCTGAAATATCTGGGTTTACAGCTCATTCTTTTGTCACCAAGTCAACTCTCATTGATTTTTGTGATCCAATTATATAAATACTTTGTAGATAAATGTTGCATTTGATTCGTCTCATTGATGAGCGATTCTCATCTGTTATCGCGAACCATTCTTTTTTTTCCAATTGAGTTTTATCAAAATTAAAGGTGGAATGTACAAAGAGAGTCGGTAACAATGAGTGAAATTAATAGTCTGATTAAAATTGAGGAAGTAGAAAGTTTCGGATTAACGTGACACTATTTTATATATAACAGCTGATGTCGCAATGACATGCCAAATTAACATAACGGGTTAATGTACAAGACATAACATGACAACTTTTTAGTGTCAAGGAATAGGGTGACAATATACTAAAGGGGCTGTTTGTTTGGCATGTTCCTCCTTCAAATAATTTTCCTTTTCCGAGCTTACAAACAATAGGAAAGGGAAGAGAACAAAAGGCTTTTTTATTTATTTATTTTTAACTCCAATTGGACAATCCACTTTCCTTTTAATTAACAATCCATTTTCCTTTATATTTATTAAAGGACTTTTAGCACCTAAAATGGACTTCCATGGCCATTAGAATTTAGAAGAGCTCCCAAACACTGCCTTAATCTGTTTGAATATTTATTAATTATTACCACTTAATCTAATTTCAATTGTTGAATTTAAACTGAAAAATGCTATATGTCCCAATATTGTTGTCCTAAAAGTGTATCTCCTTGATAATAAATAAAGGTTAAGATTCATTTAGAATATTTTTATGGAATAAATTTTTTAGATATACACTTCTTCAATTAGTTTTTCTATTAAAAAATAGGAGAAATTACACTTTGTTCCTCTGAATTATTGGTCGTTTTGAAGTTGTCCCATGTGGTTTTGATTGCATCAATGTGCCCCTTAAACTATTAGATTGTATCAAATTATCCCCTTCCGTCAGTAACTCCGACCAGAAAATAATGTTAAATTAGTTATTTTTTTATGCAGTATTTATCCTAAATTGCTAATGTGTCTATAAGTATATCGGTGAAGTTTCGTGATTTTCTCAACATATTTTAATTTTTATGAATTATTTTATCCATACACTAAATAAAATTCATAATAAATAGAATATGTTGAGAAAATTATGAAATTTTACCGATATGCATGTAAACCCGTTAGGAATTCAAGATTAATAATGCATAGAAAAATAACAAGTTTAACACTGGTATTTAGTCATAAAAATAAATATTTAACTGACAGAATGGGATAATTTGATACAATCTAAAAGTTTAGGGTCCTTAGAGACACATTGATACAATCGAAACTACAGGGGGACAACTTAAAAACAACTAATCATTTAGAGGAACAAGGTGTAATTTTTCCTAAAATATAACCACGTACCAAAATATCGAAACATGTCAATTTTAACGTCACTTGTGAACTTTTCACTACACATATAATCACATTTTCCAAGCACATTGAAAGTTAGGTAAACCTACCGGCTTAATCTGCCTTTCCCTTAACCAACTCAAAAAATACTAAATACTTTATTTCATTTATCATTTTTAGCCTATTAATTAATTTGACATTGGACATAATATATTAAAACCAAGTGTTACACTTATATATAGAAGGATATTTAATTCAACCGTTAATTTTTTAAAATTTATTTAGTAATTATCTTACATAATTGTAGGTGCATATAATAATTTATAATAGACTTCCTGTACATATATATTTATATAAAGTCCTTTCTCTTTGAAAATAAATTTTCAAAAATGCTAATCCAAAAGTCTCTAAATTTAGAGTTTTGATACTGCAAGGTCCAACATTATACCATGAGATGTAAGAAATTATTTAAATTTTTTTGCCTATTTGTTATGTTAGAAAAACCCTTTTTCTTAGAGACTTAAGGGTATATAACTTGAAAAAAAAGATTTCTTATAACCATAGTCCAAGTACTAACCTCGAGAGATAGTTCAACTATTGCTTGGAAGGAGCTGTCACAGTTTATTTTTTGAAAAACCGACCGTTGAATCAATATGATTTTTTGCATTCATGATACATAAGTGGAGCATCAAATTCAACAGTCGGTTTTTCGAAATAATTGTTCCAAGTTGGTCATATGCACTAGGAATGACAAATAGAATTGCCCTTAATTATTAGGTGAATTGGAAGCCTATTTATTTATTTTTTAGAATTCTAGCCCTTAATTTAAGTTGATATGTCTATGTAGACTTGATTGTTTTTACTTCTTTTGCGAAATGATTATTCCGGCCTAATTCATAAATTTTCCCAAAATAGACGTTAATATCAAATATTTTGGTGCAATAGATGCTCAAATTATTTTCCTTATTTAATCTTTGGGAAATGTGTTCTTGAAATTAATAGAATGCATCAATTCAATGTGTAGTGTATTTATCAATCAACTTCACATTCTCATTAATTATTTCATTGAGTGCAATTAAATAAAAATAACTCTAGTTATTGAAACCAAAATATTTAATTATTTATATATTTAATATATGTATTGGAGATAGGAGGGTTGGGATAAGCTTCTTTTTTTCTTTAACGGAGCAAAGAGGTCAATGTTCGAGCTATCAATGCCCAACGAATTAAAAATCCTATTTATGGATTGATTGAATGTTTTAATAATATTAATTAATTTATTTGTATTATTGTAATTGTTTGATCTAAATATATATGAATTTTATTTAATTTGTAATTGAAAAGGTCATTTATAATTGATAAATTATTATTATTATTTTTTTAAAAGTCAGTGTATCGTTGAAATTGTTTTTTTAAAAAAATTGGCACCACTGTTACATGATCCTGGTCCGCCCCTGATCTCAGACTTCGGGGAAGCCTCGCAAATGTGAAGTCATTGACACTCTTTCCAGTTTTCCTCCATCATTTCTGCTCCGCTTCAATTCATCTCTCTCCTTTTCTTTCCGGTATTCGCTTGTTCTCGTCTTCTCCTTGTCACTCCTATCGTTGATTGCTGCTTTTGGGTTTTCTGTAACTTTTGTTAATAATATATACACATATGAAGAATGGCTGCCTTCAGATTCTTGCTTTTCTCCAACCCCTTTTGCTTTAAGCTTATTCTCAGATTAAAAATACTATTTTTCGATACTCATTACCTGAATTTTGGGTACCCACATGGCAAAATAACGTGATATATGATTTTACATATATAGATATAATGTTTGACCATATTCTGCAACTTTTATCTGGATTATTTGATTATTTACGGCTTTTGGGTATTTGAATTTGATGATTTCATACGCTTCCCCTCTCCCCCAGTTTGATGGATCATGGAGATGAAGTGGAGAACGTGTACTGTTGGATTGCTCAAGTAAGTGGTTAAGCTTCCCTTTCTGAAATCATTGATTTGTTGGGTATCATCTGTGTGTGTGTGTGTGTGTGTGTGTGTTCTTATTATGAAGTTTTAAAACATTCGTCTTATTATTATGAAGTGGTTAAGCTTAAAGCTTCCCTTTTTTTAACATTCTAATTCGTTTCAAGAGGGAGCTGATTTAAAGCAAAACCAGATTTCTTCTAAACACAAAACGAGATTCGCAGAAGAAGCTCCTTCTAGTTCCAGCAGTCATTTCTCTCAGCAGACCTCCCGCCACTTCTTTTTCCTCTTATCCCCACTTCTTTTCCCTCTCTATCACAATAGTAAATGATTTGGGGCAAAGAATGCTTCTTCTTTTTTTAGGGTAAAAAAACGCAAGTTGTTTATTTATTTATTTATTATTATCTATTGTTTTGTCGATAGCCATGTGAGCTTTAGAAAAGCTCAAGGTGAAGTCTATGCTACCTGAATATAAATGACTATCATTCCAATTTGATCTCACTCATGTCCTTTTCTTCAATGGCAGTGCTTTTAGTTTTCTTTTCCCTGCTCTGTTGATATGCATTTATGCATTTCTCTTTCTGTTTTCTTGGCACTATCTAGTTTTTTTTTTTAAATGTATTTTGGCAATGTCAAATTAGAAAGTACATGAGGTGTTTTAGGAAATGCCTTAAGAAATGTCATATTGAAGAACTACTTGCATGAAATATTTTGTTTACCTTATTTATCTATTTATTTTTATGTATCAAGTAAACTTTGATGACTTGTTTTATGAACTTAAATTTGGTGTTTTTTTTTTTATGCTTATAGTTTTATATTATATAGAAAGAGCAATTGCTAACAAATATAGTATAATGTGAACCAAGCAGCATTCAAAAAAGAACCAGGACAGAACTAGTTTTAGACAAACAAGTTATAAAGTGAAAATAGTTTGGATATTAACTTGTCTAGACAGGTAAATTGGTTCTGAACCAAATTCCAGGATTCTCAAACAGCCCAAGAATTTAAATGGCCGATATTCGGGGATGTAAATTTGCCATTGTTTCCCTGTATTATCTACATAGTGTTTCCATGATTCCATCTAAGAGATTCCTTGGCTTGTCGTGGGAAGATTTTTTACTCAGAAAATTGTGGAGTTGTTTGGATGTCCCATAGAAATGGAAAATTTTAATTATATTTTCTGTAGCAATTGAAAGCACAATCCAACTATTAGAATTTAGTCATATACAAAGTGGAAAAAAATTATTCATTGCAAACTTTAAGGCTCGTGCCCCCCCCTCCCCCCCTCAAAAGTTTACAAGCCAATCGGGAAAAAAGCTAAATCTGTTGTGGAATTCATTCTATGGGGAAAATGGAATTAATTCTAATATGGCTATATTTCCATGGGCATTAGAATAGCCTTAATTCATGGGTTTTGGTAGCTAAAGGTGTAGTTTTAGAGATGAGGGACAAGTAAGACTAGATGATGGCTTAGGAAGATAATAATGACTTGTGGGGGGGATATGCGTTTTAGTCTTAAAAAACATTTTTTTTAACTCCAAGATAGCAGGAAGAATGTACTCTGTTTATTCAGCAATCATAATGTGTCAAGGGGGCACAGGTTTTGAGCCATACAGACAAATTATTTCAATGAGAGATTTTTTATTTTAAATGCCAATTTGAGGTGTATGACACTAGCCAAATGTGTTAATGTAAGAGATGGGAACGGCATCAGAACTTTTGTATAAGGAACAGTATTGGTTGAAAGATCATCCTAATGAATCATTGAAATAATGCTCAGTCTTGAATCAACTTATAAATTCTGGTATTTAGTAGAAAGAACCTGAAAACATGATCTTTCTGTGCTTGTTTAAAGCTTTATATTGTACTGTCACTGGGCCTACTCTAACCAAGGAGGGGCAAGTTCAATCAATCCATGTCCATGCATTAACATGGCTTATTGACATTCCTGCCACTTGCCTTTTTGTAAAGTTTAAGTTGGATGTTAATTTTGCCTTCTAAGGCTTGTGCAGATAGGCAATCTTGGGCTTGGACTAGTATGGCATTTTCTTCATTTTGTTGTCAGCATATGGTACTTTGCACTGGGTATGGCTCATGGTCTTGAAAGCCATCTTATTTCTTATGGACTATTGAAGAAGTACAAAACCCTAAATTTAGGCAAGCTCCGGTACCTGGCTATTGTGGTAGAAAGTGATGAAGCTTATCAGACTTCAAAAGTTATTGAGCTTTTGCAGTGGCTGGCAGCTATTGGTGTGAAGCATGTTTGTCTCTATGACAGGGAAGGTAAATATGCTAGGTGAAATGGGTACCATTCTTTTGCTTTTGCTATATATAGTGTAAAGATGTGTATGCAGCTCTTCTTATGCAACCAAGATGTGTTTTTGAACTTTTTGTTGTCGTAGGAATACTGAAGAAATCAGAGGAAGCCATCTTGGAGAAAGTAAGCAATGCAACATTATTTAAGGTGATATCTGTAAGCTTTACAGTAAATCGAGTTCTCATTTCACCACTTTTTATAGACAGGATTTATTCACATTCCTAGATGCTGTTAGTGTCATATGTTTTCATGATCAATCGGCCCATGGACATTCATTTTCAAACCCGTTTTATTTCAAAGCTGCATATTGACTTCTGGTCTGATTCAAAGCTATATTTAGGCTTTCTACATTAACAATTTGGAGTACTTGTCTTCGCTTAACTTGGCCAGACTGCATACAATGAGTATAGGATGAAGTCTTGATGTATCTTGATTTTTCTTGTTTCTAGCTACTTTTTGTACTGATTAAATTTTTCATTAATTGGCTACCTCACACATATTTTTAAGAAAAATATTTCGTATTGTTTGTTTTGATTTTAATAAATAATGTTATAAACTACTCCCTCCGTCCTACAAAGATAGGCCTTCTTTCCTTTTTTGGCTGTCCTAAAATGATAGCCCATTTTGAAAAGTCAAATTATATATTTTTTTTAACTTTCCCATATTACCCTTTATTATTCCAAGAATGCCTTGACATGACACCAAATGCAATTATAGAAAAAGGATAATTTTGGAAATAAAAGATAAAAAAGATCTCAAATCAATGCATTAATGAGTTTTCTTAATATGCGTGTTTTTTGGAAGAGGCCTATTTTTAAGGGACGGAGGGAGTATTATTAATAATCCGTATCGTTTGTTCTAATTTTACTAAATAATGTTATAAACTATTATTAATATAATTTATAGTTTACTTTTATGTTACTGGAATTTTGGCAGTGATGCCAGGTTCTTACCCAACCTTGCACCCATTTCACACAGGTAACTGATGAAAACGGTTCACTGCTTGATCAAGAACATATTACTTTGGAATTTGCTTCGCTCGTTGATGGAAAAGAAGCAGTGGCCAAAGCAGCCAACTTACTTTTATTGAAGTATTTGAAATCGGGTAACTTGTGTGGAGATCAGGAAGAGCCAATTTTCACAGAACCTCACATGACGGAGGCTCTAGGAGCCGTCGGTTGGTTTCCTTCCTAGATCTACTGATTGGCTTACAGAAGAGTTTACTTTTAAATTTTTTATAATTAATCTTTTTAAGTATTGATATTCTTGTAACATTAGGTTGTGGAGGGCCACAACTTGGCCTCCTGTTAGTTTTTGGACCTGCAAGATGCCACCTAGGCTTCCCCGCTTGGAGAATTCAATACACTGAGATTGTGTGAGTGTTCTTATTTGGGTGATAAAGTTATTGTTTTTCCCAAATACCTTTTTTAATTGGTAATGTTTGGGGAAGCTTCTCAAGGGGAGAAGTTTTCTTACTCTACAATCTCCTGCTCAAATTGAAGATTGAGGCAATCAAAGTAAAAAAAATTTACAGTTATTGATCGGGATTAGAAAACAGGAAATTAGGTGGAAAAAAAATGATCGGCTGATTTAATTAGTTTCTCCTGTACTCTTTTGCTTATAAGCTTGTATGTGAATTTTGAAAGGGCTCACTTTGTATGTATGGAATGGTGGAAGTGGACTATGGAAAACTTGAATGAAGGCTTGACTTGAACTATTTAAATTTAAAGCTATCTCATATTTGTGAGACTATGGATAAACTAACTACGGAAACTGTAATTTTTCTTTTTTTAAACCTTGATAAATAACTTTGCAAAAGTTGACTTTGATTCCTCGTATTTCTTTTTAATCAGGGGATTGTAGTGTTGAGGAAGTTCTCTGCTTCATGTTTCACAGATTTGCTTTACTTGGACTGAGTTGTCGCTTATCAATTGTGTTACAGGCATATGGGACCTTTGAAGTCCGTGAAATATGGTTCTTTAATAAAAGCGATTTACAAGTTCACAAGGGTGCGGCGAAACTATGGTAAGTGGTTTTTCCTTTTGATCTAACATTGTAACTTTATTTATTTATTTGGAAGAAGAAATCTGTCTATGAAAGTGAACTAGTGCCCAAGTGAAAGGTCGCTGAGAAGTTCACAATGGTGTAGTTATGGTGAGTGGGTTCAGATTTTGAATTTTCTTTTGCAATTCCTATATTCTTTTAACCCTATAAAAGGGAACTAGTGCTCTGGTTGCTGACCAGCTATGTTTTCCTTCCCTGTTCATGGTTTTAGGGAGTATTTGGATGACCTAATGAAATCGAACTGTTTTACAACATTTGAAACAAATCAAATATGCTTAATATCCTTGTGCTCTTAAAATGAGCACTTGCATGAGAACATTTTGCTAACCAACTTAGCTGTTCAAATGGTATATAAGACACTATTAAAATATTTTATTTCCATAAACTACAATTTAAAAAAAAAATATATATTATTTTTAACTACTGTAGTTCACTGGTAATGGTTTTGATGAAGGGGGAGGAATACTTGGTTCTCTTTTTTTAAGGCTGAGCAATGTTTAGACGTTAGTGGGTTAGCATGAAGATGGGTTTTGAAACGAAGCCTCTGGTATCACACCTATGAGGCTTTACCAGCTAGACTTTGTGGCATCTTTGAGGATGCCTAGTTAATAATGAAAATAGTGGGCAGCTCAAATTTTGAAGAAGATGGTTTTAAATTTTCTGTAATTTCCTTGTGTCATCAGGTAAATGAGCCGGTGCATTTGGAGAAGCTCTTGGATTACATATGCCAAAGTTTTAAAAATATGACCGTGAAACTCGCTCTCTCTCTCTTCCCTGTTCTGTGTAAACTGGTTTCTTCTGCTTACAGTAAGCAAATCATTGATTTTCTTTTATGTAAACAGGCTTTTGTATCTCATAATCAGCGTAGTTGGAAATATAAAATCTGTCTTTTTGTGTGTAAAAAAACGTTTTTAGAGAGAGAACTGTGGAGGGGTTGTATATATATGGCTGTTACTTGTGGTTGAATTAGCAGGCATTTTTCTCTCCCAGTGCAACATGGATGGGTTGGGTTGTTGGAATATTATAATTTCCAAGTTGCTGAACTTTTATCTTGGGACTTTTGAATTTTTCAATTATACAGCCAAATTTGTAATATTTGTCATTTGTATTTTGAAAAGTATTAAAATATTAGAGAGTCCTGTCATTTCCATCATTTAGGAGTTTTCCCATTTTTGTAAAATTTATGAACATACCATCAATTTCTTTTTATTTATTTTGGTGGAAATATGATGCCAAATTATTTCCAACTAAAAAAAGGCCTCCATTCAGTTCTGATACCCATTTTGAATCCGAATTCTTCAAAAGTAGCCACTGATCAATTGTATTCTGGCGAATATTTGGAAATTCAGATCCATGCTGGGTCAAAAATTGCCTGAAAATCAGTGTTTTCATAAATCAGGTATGTGGATAATGGGTTACAGATTGTTCCAACAATAATCTGTTCTATGAAAGATAAAAGATTAATGAATTAAACGTGTTTGCAGGTAGACATCCAAACTTGTATAATCAAAGCTTGAAAGAATTAGCATTCAAATGCGTTTGCACCGCTGGAGAACATCATTTCAAGTATTAACTATGCAATTCGTCACTGGAAGGGTGCACCAGGGCTTATCATTTAAACCACAATTTGCAGAGCTTGGACTGATATCCAATGGATGATTTAGAAATTAATATTCTGTTTCCAACACACCGTCAATAAGACCGAACTCCATGGCCTGCAACAAATCAAAAGAGTATAGCTTAACATGGTTAGTTGTGGCGGAAGAAGAGTTCGTATTTATATTTTCAAGCACTGATGAGTTGCCAGGAAAGTTCGGCCGTAAATATGAAAACCCCCAAGTTTAAAGATGTGATACAAGCAAATGTGTAGTTTTTAATATTGGACTCCTCAACATTTTCCCAAGCGATATAATTCTACTGGAAAAGGCTATTAGTCCTGTCAAAACGAGGTCTAGAGAGGAGCGAGTTGGATACGATCCTAATCTTTAACATTACATTATGTGACCGCTCTCAAAACTCAAACCTGCGCATTGACGATTGGTAGCCTCTACTCTAATTCTAATGTACTGTATCTATCTTCACAACTTGCTAGCATGAAAGCATGTCTTTGTGTTTGTGTGTGTGTGTACAGATCAACCCACAGTTGCGAAGTTCAAAGCTACTCTCCCAGGCCAGAAACAGACTAGATTAAATGATTATAATTACCTGGGTTTTTTTTTTAAATTCTCTCCTTCTTAGGTGATAGGTCCCACAGAAAAAGAGGGAGAAGAGAAAAAGAGGGAGAAGGGAGTGGGGGTTGGGTTTGGGTTCAGATTCTTCTATAGAGCCAATAAGACCAGGAGGTCTATTCCGAGCATATACATTGAGCACCCTAACCTCATAATTATGAAAAAAAAAAACATGATTGAGAAACATTACCTCAGAAACAGACAAGAAACGATCCCTCTCAGTGTATTGTTGCACTATCTCAAGAGGTTGGCCAGTAAAAGCAGCATACATATTGTCAACTTTCTGCGCCAAATTATCAGGAAAAAAAGGTAAGACCAGAAGAGAAACTTATATGTTTAATAACTCTAGCAGTTGCACATTTAGATTAAAAGGCTTCTAATGTGCAAAGCACACAATGTGGCTGTTGAGGAACTGAATATTCAGACGAGTAGACGACAAAGCAATGAAGTTGATCAAAATATATGAGAAAATGCTCTGAAAAGCATTCAAGATTTTAGCAGCATTTGATTTAAGAGATGTAGATCATGGCAATGGAATTGGAAAACTCTCATTATATTGCAGCATCAGGGTATAGGCACCCCAGTAATAATTCTACACTTGTTCAAAAAGATCAAAAGTGGCTTCCAGTACTCTGGTAATAATTCTACACTTCTTCAAAAGGATCAGAAGGGCTTCCTCATTTATTTTTTGAATGTCATATTCCAAGAGAAAGGCTAGACATACCAGCTTTGTTCAACCCATCTAACTCCAATTCTAGCATACCTCAGCCTCATTCACAACATGGACCCATTTCTTTTCCTTAACTTTGTTTTCTATCGAGAAGGAAGGAAGCCCTAAACTTCATTCTATGCAAATTCTTCACTCGCAAAATTAAGCATAGAATAAGATGGAAAAAGCCAGCCTATTTTCAACAAATAGCCACCCAAATTTTTAGGGGGAATACAAAGGAAGCCACTTTCCTTCATTTCGGACTACTAGATAATTTATCATCAGTAAAGTATTGGTTTCTTTGTCCTGCAAAGATGATAGTAGTGTGAAACGTTGACTGTTCCAACTTTCCCTCTCACCAAACAGAACCTTCATTCCAAGTTTGCCACACAGAGTAGGTATTTTGGACAGTCCAGCTCTGTATACTGTTTAACCTAAATTTCAATACTCCCAAACATCCCAACAATGTCCAAAGCTCAATCAAGTTGGACTCAACGAAGTTAACAAGAATTTCTAAACACGTTTGACTACTTTGGTTTCAACTTGGAACTCAATCAGACAAAACAAATACATTAGTTTGCACTGTAAAAGCTGCAGAGAGCATTCAGTGGGTAGGGAAGAGAAAACTGACATAGCGAGTTTGAACTGCTTCGTTCACTTGGCGCCTCACATCCTCCACGTGACCCTACAAGCAGATAATGCACAATCAAGCTATAGTTTTTAAGAGGAAGTAATAAATATCTGTGATGCTGGATTTACCAGAATTTGTTTGCATGCCAACATGATTATAAGGATATAACATTAGTTTTCCTATGTTGTTGCAACCACTATACATGTGTAAATGGTTAGTCTTGTGTGGATGGAATGGTAGCGGTGCAATTTCTTTGGGTTAGTCTTTGGGTTAATGGGATGGCAATTGTAGTATCAATTAAACTAATTAATATTATACTTCCGATACTAAGTGAGGGCCTTTTAGAAAATTAATGTGTTTAAACATCATATGAATGGCCTCTTCATGAAGTTCTATCTCTTTGCCACTAAATAATGAAAATATCTATACAACCTTGAGTCAAACTTTCAGAAACACACAAAAAAAAATTAAAAAAATAAATAAAAAAATAGAAATAAATAAAAATAAATTACATCCATTGTACCACATAGTAACAAACTTATTAAGATAAGTGTAAATGGATGAATTGAACTATTTTTTAATTTTTATGGTATTTACCTATAAAGTTCAACATTACATATCAGGGGTCCTTCCATTGAAAATTACCATCATAGATAATATGTAGAGATTAATTGCAATGTGTGTGCTTTCAAGTTTGCTCCCCGAGAAAATGAAACTGCAAATTCTAGAGTAAACTATTTATTTGGTTATTGATGGAATCACAAAATCTTACTAAATAAAAACAGATTATTTATGCTCCAAAAAGAAAAAGGGTGTGATTCAAGGCCATGGTTTTTAATTTGTGAATTGCTGGACAAATTTATTTTTCTTTTTCTTTTTTCCTGGCTAAATACAGCTTTGTCTGAATTGCCAAATGCACTGCCAATTTGGACGAGAAATTTCCATTTTCTTAAATTATTCAGCCAAATTTCACTGATCTTCTGAATTTCAGATTCAATGTTAAATAAATAAAATAATAGATCATCTGAATTTCTGAATATAGGGCATATTAGTTCCTTATTTTACCAAAAGTTAATTTGGGGTGCCTACCTGAATCTGACTGACTAGTCATTGAATTTTAAAACCATGACCAGGAAAATTTGTTGAGGAATAACCTCCCATGCAAGTATAGCAAGAGGAATAATAGCTTTTTCTATCTTCCCACCCTAAAATAAGCAATCTTCTTCCAAAAATTGTAAGAAACTATATCAAAGAGTTATTCATACCCCGCATCCACTCTGTGGTTGATGTATCATAATACGTGCATTGGGCATTGCGTAGCGCATTCCCTTTTCTCCACCAGCAAGAAGAATTGCTCCTTGGCTTGCAGCTACACCGAAACATACTGTGCCAACCTTAGGCTTTATCTGAACATTTGACAGGTTTGTAAGTGGTTACATAATATAAACTTAAATGACCATAAAACTTTGAAACAGCAGAAGGATGATTTTAATGTTTGATGCAGAGTGCAGACTATTTGGAATGGTCACATGCTCTAATGAAGTAACCAAATAACATCTGATGCAATAAAATTTCCAATTACAAATGAGTTGGAAAATGATAGATTTACACAGAGCAGTAAGAAGACTAACAGCATCACCCTACAAGTGGTATAGATGTAATTGGGGAGTCCATCTTGGAGGTCCCACTTCCAGCAATGGAATATTATCAGTTCATGGACATGTCCCCCACAAAGCTCCTCTAAAGATTCCTATTTGAAAGATTATTACATGAAGAGAGAGACAGGGAGGCTTTTCTTTTCTTCTCAACTAATCTCCTTCCTTTAGTTTCCTTCTTAATGTTCAAATTTTATTCCCTTCAAGTTCATATAATGTAGATTATACAATGGTCAAGCTACCACAGAGTAGACAAGCATGAAATTCACATTCATTGTCATCTTAACTATCTAATTGAATGGATGTCCACAGCATTTATTTGTGACTGTTTCCAGAACTTTTTTGGTCTGTTGCTAAACGGAAGTAAGACTGTCCAAAACAATCTGAATTGGGCTTGAGTATCATACAGGATCAACTTTAGATTCACTGACATGAATTCATGGCACACAATTTCCTGTATTAATGATCTTCTTCAATTGTTCAAAATGGTTGTTTAGAATGGAATGTCTCAATCATCCCAAATAATGAGATATTCAGATCAAAGATACAAGCAACCAATGTTTTATCCCATGAATTCTCTTCATAAAAAGGGCTGAGTCCCCTTCGTCACAAACAAATCCACAACTTAAGTAACTTACAGACTACAAAATGCATACCTCAAAGGAGATTGGAAACCATCCTATCATGAATAACTTAATCTAAATACAATGTTGCATGCCTCCATTGAGTCAAGCTCACCCCAAACAGAAGAGTCCCACATTTGGGTCCATAAATTACAAATCATCAAGGATATCGAAAGCAAGGAACATTATATATTCAAGAAAAAAATTGTTAGGAGGAAAACTAAGGGGAATTGACACCCCGTATAGATGAATGAAGGGATCTTTGTAATGACAACCTCGATATCCCCAACCCTCCCATCCCTTTCCTTTCTCCCCAACATATAGACTATAACAACAACAAAATTGACATGACAATACTTTAATGACATTAAGCTCAAAAACCATAATTCTATATTACACGTTAAGGTTATTACAGTTCAATTTCTACTTATATATCTTGTCTGCTATACACACGCACGCAAATCAAACAAGGAATCAAGGGAGTTCTATTTTTCTTGCTGATAATGATCATATACCCTAAAAGCTTGAAATTCATGTTTAAATTAATTATTCACACAAAAAATTGTTGATCCACTGAATTTCTGGAACAAGAAATAATGTTCTCAAGAAACAAATTAGAGTCCATGCTTATATAAACATATTGTAACGTACCATGCAATGTTACTAATGTGTTGAAGGTGTGCAGGAATGCACAAAGAGACTTTGAAATCTTACCCAAGACATACAATCATAAATTGCCAAAACAGAGTAGGTGCTTCCACCAGGGCAGTTCAGATACACCTGTACAAGAAATTCCCCATAAACTGTATAGAATCCGGCTTTGATATTTTGGATTTGTAGCCTCAATATCAAATATGCAAGATTTAAGAAACAATATAGCATAAGTGCATAACCATACCAGAATATCTGCATTCTCGTCGATTGTTGCGAGGGTCACAAGCTGTGATATAACTCGCTGAGCCACTTGTGAGTTGATTGGCTGGCCAATGAAGATTATGCGATTTCTAAATAATACAGATGAGAGATCCATAGGTCCTCCTGGGGTCATCACAGCAGGCATTATAGGTGGATTCCCCTTTTTGGCTTCTATTACACCATAACTGTACATAAACTGAAACGTTATGGACTTATGATTCTAGTGTATGGGGATAACTAGAAAAATAAAATTTCAGAAAAAGAATAATGAAATAGATTACACTTCCATTCTTGAAGGACCAAGGAAAAATTAAACTGATAAACCGAAAATGGATACAATGAAAATGCATATTGACTTTGCAAAGAACAACAAGCCAAAAGAAAAAAAAAAACTGCTCCGTAGCTGCAATGCTTGCCCCTGAACCTAATTATGGTCCCATCATGCAATACATATACCACCATGATAATCAATCTTCTTGAAAATCCATGCAATTCGTGTTGTGCAAATGTAAATCATTATGGGAATGCCATGAGAAAAGTGGTTATAACTTATAAGATAAATAAACCAAAAGAAGCAATTTAAGGAACTCTAAAGAAGCCACTAATTTCACTAGAAATTCATTAAATCTTTTCACGAGTCTAGAATTTAAGGAATGGCAGGCTAGATTTGTCCAGCCGACCCCACACAGTTGGAGATAGTTGGGAGCAATGAGTAAGTAACGAATATGGTGATGCCGATGATGATGATGATGATGATGATGATGATGATGATAAGTAATGCTTTCATCCAAATAAAAAAAAAATTATATACACAAACACGAACTCTCCAACCAAAATTATCACTCAATAAGCAGCATGTATTCACAACAATAAATTAATAATGAACAACATTTAGAGACAACATTAATATACATACATAATTTAAACATAATCCCAACCAAGTTACCAAAGAGTACACAAAGCACTTTAATCAAAAGGGTAGAAGAACACACCTTGGATTAGTTGCACGTAAATCTTTCTCATCAAGCTTTAGAGGTACCCCACAAGTTTTACTAGAAAAGCCTGGTAACAACATAACATTCAACCCAAATAAATGAATAATCACTTGCTTCATAGGCAAGCATACATAATTACATGCGCACATACACCTAGACCATGAAGGCATCTATATGGGCTTGCTAGGTAAACATAAATACCCGGCCGGCTAAAGATGAGTTTGACTGGTTTTAATTTCATCACTGTTTGGCAAGTCCCTTTTCTAAAATTCCCAAACAGGCCCTATGTACTAATGAATGGAATATGACTAACTACACATACACAGCAAAATAATCGGATTGTATTAAGTAAAGGAAACAGGTTACCAGTTTCAAATCATCGGTGTGAATAATCAAGAAACTAGGACGATTGGACTCGGAAAAGTTGACTCAGACTAAAACAATGTTGAACTAAATAAAGGGTATTGAACTCAATTGCTCAAATATTTAACTAACTGAGCTCGAACTCGAACTCAAACCGAGTCATAATCTGAGTTCCGAGTTTCAGCATGCCGATAAATTCAATTTAGGACGAGTAAATAAAAATAAAAAGTCATTCAAAATTCAGTTAATTTAAAGTAAAACATACCAGTTGTTGGGGAATCTCTGTAAGGTTTCGGCAAGGCGGAAACTACTGATCTCTTTGAATTCCTGCACAAGAGAAAAGAAATCAAAATATATACATATACTTAGAGAGTCATAAATATATATATACACACACCTGTATGAGACGAATGAAATTGACGAAGATTTGCTGCTAGAAGTAATTGAGACATTCAAAGGGACTGATACAGTAGATGCTACCATTTCGCAATGGAGATGAGACTATGAGAGAGAGAGAGAGAGAGAGAGAGAGAGGAGAGCCGATGCTACTATTTCGCAATGGGTTATGTTTAATAGGAAAATTATAAAACGATGCCGTATAGCAGTGACCGTGAAATAAAAATATTAGCACCCATCTATCGAATTGATAAGATTTGAAAATAATTAGTGACAATGTTTGTCAGTTGCCCAATTGCACTCGTTAACTATGTTAAAGACTTTGCTAAGTGGCGCTTAAAGTAATATTGTTATAAATAAAAAATAAAAAAATTATACTTTGACTCTCTCAACTATCACCAATTTACATCTTGCATCCCTATAGTTTTAATTTCAACACATTGACCATTATAGTTTTGATTTGTGATATTTTGCAATCCTCTGTCAATTAGCCATTTGTTTTATTGAATAAAAAATAATGATGAGCTTGTTACTTTTTTTATGTAGTATTTATTTTAGATTGCTAATGTATCTATAAGTATACATGTGAAGTTTTATGATTTTTCTCAATATATTTCATTTGTTATGAAATTTATTTATTATATGGAGAAAATAATTCATAAAAATTAAAAAATATTGAAAAAATTTATAAAACTTCACCAATATGCTTATAGACACATTAGCAATCTAAGATAAATATTGCATAAAAAGAATAATAAGTTTAACACTATTTTTCAATCAAATAAACAAATGTCTAATTGATAGAATTGTTCAAAGTGCCACAAATTAAAAGTATAAGAGGTTAATGTGTTGTAATTAAAAGTCTACATGAATACAAACTATAAATTAATGATAGTTGAGAGGTCAAAATATATTTTTTTCAAAAAATTATATTGGCCTTATAACTTAAAGTAGTTATTCCTAATAAGGTATTAATGGACAAATCTAGTGAGATGTTGTGTTACTTTTGGCCAACTTAAAAGTAGAACATCGAAGCATGCAATGTTTTGTTAAGATAGCATGAATTGTAAACAAATTTTGATATCAATTGGTTAGAACATTTTTTATAAAAAGGATTATTTAAATATTTAATCACATTTTTACAATAATTACCAATCGGATTTTAATGATTAAAACGACAATATTTTAATAAAATAATCACAGTATGTTTTTGTCCAAATTATTTTTTTTTTCATTTATTTTTGTCCAATTTCCTTTTTCTTTTTTCTTTTGGTCACATGGAATGGTTAGTTGTTAGTTAATTAGCAAGGAAAGAGACACTGCAACGTGGAAATTGTGGGGGTGCAAGTCCACCACTTAAAACAAATCACCACAAACTAGTCAAATGCGGGATTCGAACCCATGACGACACGACCTCTTATAGGGGCGGAACTACGTGCAATTCATATATTATAGTTAAAAAATTCCAAAAATACACTACATGCCCCCCCCAAATATTCAAAGTCCAAAGCCTATAAGACTTTGGCCCCCTCAAGATAAAATCCTGGTTCCGCCCCTAACCTCTTAGATGAAAGTTATGGTTTGTGGTCAACTCGACTAACCATAATTTTTGTCCAAATTCATGGACTAGTTTTTATTGTAATTAAAAGAGTCAAAGTAAGTACAACAATTAGTTGCTTAAGCTTGACTCAACAATAAATTAACAAGTTTAAAAATAAAATTTGATTTTGATTTGTTTATAATTCAAATAAATGATTTTCTTTTCCCTTTTTTTGGATAAACTTTATTTACACTCCTTAGTTCATAACAACTACAAAGACACTAACTCCTTATAGTTTATTGTCACTTATGAAATTTCAATTGCGTTAAATGAATATCCAAAATAATATATATTATTAAAGTCAAACGAAAATAAATAATCATACAAAATGACACTTTTAGTATTTAAAAAAAAATTATCGATATCACAAAAAAGATGAAAATTAATATTGTTTTATTGAGGGCTTTTCAGTTTTCACTGTACTTTATTTTTAAAAATAGGTATATTTATGTAATTTTCAAAGCTAGAGGGTTGTCTCTTTAATTGTAAGAAACTAGAAGGATGTAAGTGTAATTTATTTACTTATTTGTTCTGCAAGCCATCTTATGCGGAGTATACCATTTTGCATAAACTCGCGGCAAAAACCTTTCTTCATCAAAAGCCTAGTTTGAAAAGCAGTAGTCTGTTCCACATTTCTCATTAGTCATCCTCTCAAATGTCGGTAGGTTTTCTCTTTTGCGTCCATTGCCAGAAACCCTAGTTTTCTGTACGATCCATACTACTATTCAGATCACTGAATCAATCAATCTCACACATCTCTCTTACTATATATATATGTACACACATGTAATTATGTTGGTTTTATTGTATTTCTTTTTATGGCTTTACAGATCTTCGAGTACAATGGGAGTGCCCTAGTAGCGATGGTAGGGAAGAACTGCTTCGCAATCGCCAGCGATCGGCGACTCGGGGTTCAGCTTCAGACAATCGCCACTGATTTTCAGAAAATTTTCAAGATTCACGATAGACTTTTCATCGGTTTATCTGGGCTAGCCACTGATGCTCAAACTCTGTAAGCGTCATTGACCCATATCTTTCCGTTACTCCAATCTTTTATTTGTTTATGTAATTTTTATTTTGTGTGATTAGGGTTTTGTTTTAACATGAAGGTATCAGCGACTGGTGTTCCGTCACAAGCTGTATCAGCTTCGGGAAGAGAGGGATATGAAGCCTGAAACCTTTGCGAGCCTTGTTTCAGCTATTCTCTATGAGAAGAGGTTGGTGGATTAGTTTCTGCTGAGCTTTTTTGTATTAATTTTATACCCTATATCTTTGTTGGAATTACAGTGGACATGGTGTTTGAAAAATTTATAGGTTCTAAGTTACAATACTTCAGCATTGTTAATTTGTTATCCCATATTCGCACAGTTCAGGTTAAGGAAGCATGGCTTGTGGGCTTGCACTTTTTGTTTGTTCTCATTTATTTTATGTTAAAGAATTATATTTTTCTAGATAGAGAGTTTTACTTATGCACTGTGTACTGCTTGAGTAAATTGCCATTTAAATTACTTTTTTCATTTATCTGATCTGGGAATGATGCCCTAAGAGCATCTCTATTGCATTCATACCATTTGATGTGCCAATGCCAAAATTTGGCACCTCAAATGGCACCAAATGGCATCAATGCCAAATTTTAGCACATATGTGCTCCAATACATTAATGCTATATTTTAGTATTTCCCACTTTTTGAAGGAAAAGCATGATCCGGCACAAATGACATTTGCCATTTGAGGTGCCAAATTTGGCAGCCCTACATGCCGTTGCCAAATGTGGCAGCCCAAATGACACCATTGGAGCAACCTATTCGAGTGCCAATGCCAAATTTTGGCAATGGCAGTTCAAATGGATTACCATTGGAGAGGCTCTAATGCATGTTTCTTTTTGTATTTCTTTTATCTTCTTTTTTGCTAACTTTAGTTTGATTAGAAGCAATTTTAGAATTTGTATGACTGTAAATCTTTGTGTTTATAGGTTTGGTCCCTACTTTTGCCAACCTGTAATTGCTGGATTGGGAGTTGAGGACAAGCCTTTCATTTGCACAATGGATTCGATTGGAGCCAAGTATGTTGATATTCTTCTATATTTCTTATGATCTTATAGTCATCAAAATGCTATAGATTCATAGCATCTGCAAGTTATTACATTCTTCTTGTTTTATGATTACAATACATTAAGTATATTCCCCTAAAATTGATGTGAGTTCTATTTCATACGCCTCTAGTTGACTGATGGATAAATTAAATTAAATTTCTTTGTGCAAATAGTGTAAATTGAGACAAACCCAAAGTTATCCCGTAATCGTGTGCTCATCTAATGGTTCTTTTTTTTTTTTTTTTTTTTTTTTTTTTTGAGTATTACTGCAGTACATTTTTTCAGAAATTTTGATCTTTAACAGGTAAATTTTTCACTGTTTAGTAAATTTTAAAATAAATAAGTGTGATAAGAATTCACTTTTTAGAGTAATTTGCGATCTTCAAGGAGATGAAGTGTCAAAGATTTTCACATGCTTTTTTCAAAAGAAAAAGGTTAATATAGTATGAAAATGCTTTCTTTTTTTGAAGGTTTTTTTCATGCTGAAGGTAGTAAGACTGAAATTAGAAGAGAATACTTACAATACAATCTTGGAATTCAATATGGAAATTTCAATTCTTTTTGAAATTCAGAATGGAAATGAAATGAAAATATTAATTTCAGTAATGAAATTAAGAATATATAGGAAGCTAAAGATAATAAAACTGAAATTAAATGTGAGCTACTTAAAATGTAATGTTGGAATTCAATATGGAAATTACAATTCTTTTTGAAATATAGAATTGAAATGAAGTTATAATATAACAAGAGAAGACCTTGGGGTTTTGAAAGGCTTTGGAGTTTTGAGAGAAGTTCACAAAGGCCTGAATATGCAAGATAATCGGGCTATCCCCTTTCTTGAAGTCTTTATCTCTATTATAGAATTCTCTAGTAATATTGAAGCCATATCTTTTGGTATCATCTTGAATAATGACATGAACCTTATCGTGAATCTTGAATAGTGACATAGACACTTCATCTTGTAGAGTATTAAAATCTTATCTGAAAATTCTGAAATGACATGAAATTCTTGGAGTCTTGCAAAAAAAGAAATATCTTGTATTGACAAAGTATAATTTTACTTGAAAATATAAAATCTTCATTAAACTTTTGAGTGTGGATAGTTTTCATTGTATCTAGAAAAAGAAATTTATTCCATAGCAATTATCCTCATTACTTTGATTATAACCAGAAGTAACTTCTTCAGTGTTGTTTATCATTACTAGTGGTGCAACTTAGCAACTCAATTTGGCTCGGTTTAGCGTGGATAAAAGTGGACCAAACCGAAATAAGTCAGTTAAGCCAATCCTGGACTGGGACCGAATTGAATTACATATGGAACTGAACTGAAGCAAGGTTGGCTTGGTTCAGTTCGGTTCTTGGTTTGCCAACATTATTTAGACCTACTTTCAAACTACATATATTTTAATTGTTAAAAAAAAAAAAACCTTCTTTGGACAAATAAAATCTATAAATATTAAGATCAAAACATATATCAAAATTGAAATTGATATTATATTTCTTAATAAAATAAACTTATGAAATAATTGACACTAAAATTTTCAACTAATAAGCCAATAACATATTTTCCAAGCAGTAAGGACTAAGAACTTTCTAATAATCAAACAAACAACCGTTCACCATCTGCAAGATGAAATGATAAAAGGAGTATAAATAAACTAGTCCCATGAATGAAATAATGACACATAGGATATATAATAAAAATTTTAATATATTAGAAGAATCGGTTCAATTTGGTTCGGTTCTAGAAAGCCCTTGAACTGGAATCGAACTGAGTTTAGTTGGTTTGACAGAAATAAAACCAGGATTGAACCAAACTTTGTCTAGAATCGAATCAAACCAAATCAAATTTACTTGTTTGGTTTGGTTTGTAGTTTGAACTAATCCAAGTTGCACCCCTAATCATCACTACCGAGCTGAGACAAAGTTTCCAATAGCTATTGACTGTATTCTTTCTTGGATTTTTTTGCTGTTAATTTAGTTTGGATTTGACTCTTAGAATAAAGCAATTCATGATTTATAGGGTTTGGATTTTTGCATAATCGAGAAATTCTTGTAATGCTGGTTGAGTGGCTTTATGGGGTTTTGACTCAATCTACCACTTAATCTTGAAATGTCGGATTAAATGCCAAGGCGTTGGAAAAGGTCCAAGAGGTGCAATATTGTATTCCCTAGGTTGTATTCATACTAAGGGAAAATGACTAAAGAAAACCAAAATAGGGTGGTTTTTGTTTAAATGATCGGACAATTTTAAAATTTCACAATAATAATAAAATCCTTTTTAAATAGGTTGGGGAAGAATTCTGGTGTTTGCACCAAATTCCAACCTCCATTTATTAAATCATAAAGAATATTCTACCTTGTTGGATGAAAAAATCCTTCTTAAATGATTGCTATGGAATGGTTTTCTCTTCCCAGATGCTAGGCATCAAGATTCAAGAAAGTATAATTTACTTTTGTTAATAAATGACTTTACTTTTGTCAAGATGTCTTCTTTTACAAGAGTCCTAAAAGGTTATTGTAGTACTCCTAGAATTTCATGTCATTTCAACTAAGACTTCAAAACTCCAAGAGATAAAGTGTTCATGTCAGTATTCAAAATAAGGATCATGTTGCTATTCAAGATTTCCGATAAGGTTTATGTCATTATTCAAGATTTTAGTTAAGATTTGGATAGATTTCCTAGATTTCAAAAGATGAGGCTTCGGGATTGCTCTTCAAGAATTCTATCAAACGGATGAAGACTTCAAGAAGGGGCGCAGCCTGATCATCTCACATACGCTAGCCTTTCTGCGCTCCTTTCGGAACTCCAAAGCCTTTTAGAACCTCAAGGCCTTCTCTTGTAATATATTAATATTGTAATTTCTTTTTCATTTTGTATTTTAAAAAGAATTGTAATTTCTAGATTGAATTCCATGAGTGTATTGCAAGTATTTCTCTTTTAATTTCAGTCATATTATCTTTAGCTTATTATATTTTCTTATTTTATTCCTGGATCTTGAGTTCATTCTTGTATTAGAGCCACGATACTATGCCTTATTTTGTTTGTGATCAGTGCACATTGATTGATCTTTTTGCTTGTTTAGGGATCTCTACAAGCAGTTATAGGCTTGTGTATGCTGAATGGTTTGCCAATAGAGCACAATTAAACTCTAAAACCTTTCTTTTTTTTGAAAGTTTCATAAGAAGTCTACAGCAGAAGCTGACTTGACAACAGATCTACTGCTTCTTAATGTTTGCTGGATTGAAGAACCCATCCACACTTAGATATTTTTATATTGCATGCAAGGTTTATCTTCCACTTTACTTCGCAAAAGCTAAAGGTGGAAGATAAACAAGGTTAATGCGTTGGTTTGCTTTCACAAGTGGCATGGAAAAGAAAAAAAGGGGGTAGGGGTTATTATTTTTATTTTTATTTTTTTCTAATTGCTGTTACACTAAATATATTAATTTATTTAGTTGCTGTTCGTTTGAAGATGCTCTAGACCTTTTTATTTTTTATTTTTTTCAATTTGATGTTCCTCTTACTCACGACGTGATGAGTACCATTTTTGGTGTGATGCTGACACTTATTTTCCATATATATATATAACATATATTTTTTCCCAAATGCAGGGAGCTTGCAAAAGATTTTGTTGTTGCTGGCACTGCCTCGGAGTCTCTTTATGGTGCCTGTGAGTCTATGTTCAAGCCTGACATGGTTTGTCCCCTTGAATTACTTTATCTATTGAAATTTAACTTTAATTTGCAAGTAACTTTCCGATGTGTATGGTGTTTGTGATTTTCTGATACCTAGAGTTTGAGATATATTTCGGTGATAATATAATGTGTAATATATTAAAACATTTAATTTTTCAAGAAGCAAAATACTCAAAATTACGTTAAGCGCCCCCTATATGAGCTTAAATTAATGAATCAGAAAATGTGCATACTAGAGAAATGCAGATGCATATGCATTTAAACACTATATTGAATCATATGGGGAGTATGACGACCTCCCCATACGCTAATGGTCAAGAAATACCCCCTCATTGTTATTTTAACTGGAGGGCATTATTGTCATTACTTAACTAAGGGATTCTCTACCCTTTGAGGCATTAGGGATTCATTATGAACTTGCCAGTGAGTGTGGGAAGCATATAAGATATTTACATACGTGTGTGTGAGTGCGTGCGCATGCGTGGAGAGAGAGAGAGCTCTGGTTAGTGTGGCAGACCAGCTGGTCAGTTACTGTTGGTGGTTAAGATGTCAGATTTTTCTCTCATCTTGTCCTCAGTTTATGCCACAGACAGAGCACTAATTGGGCTGGTGAGTTACCATTGTGTTTGAGGAAGTCAGAATTTTCTCTCATCTTGTCATACCTTGGTTGGACCTTCAGTATGCTTTAAGTAGTCAGAACTGTTTCTCATCTTGCCCCAGTTGGTGCTACTTCTAATATTTCACAAGTGCATTAATTTCTAGTTCATTGCTTTCTTGTCTTGTAGCTAATTCTCCATTTCTTATTGGCCCTACATTAGGTGTTATACGTGATGGTTGACCTTGGACCTGTCTCATGATAATTCTAACTAGATAAGAATCTAATTTTATCTTATGAATTACGATACATGTTATGGAATATCTTGAAATTGATGCACAAAGTAATGCATACTTTTACAATTTTGTAAGAATCATACGCAGTTAACTAACTATCTGTCCACTTTACTTGGGGCTAGCCGGTTAGGTATTTGATACATACAGAGAACATTGATAATTTAATCACTTTTGCCTCTATTCTTTAGTGCTCCTGGAAAAAGGAGAAGAGAAAGTTGGAAAAGAATCAATTTTCCAGAATCTTACCAGCTTATTTATATCCTTTGTTATTAGAGTCGCTAATCATGTTTTTATTTATTTTTAAATCTAATGATCAGGATTTGTAATGTCCTTGTATTGGTTTCTTCCCCATCTAACAGATGCCTTAATGTTCTGTTTGGTTGCGGCTTTGCGAAGGAAGAAAAGAGAAGAAAAAACATAATTTCGATATTAGTCATATGATTCTTAGGTTTATTTGGTTCTTCTTGATCTTCTTGGCAATGTAGTGAAGCATAGACAAACAAAGGAGGAGAAAAACAGTTAGTGTAATAACCAAGTTGTGCATGTGCCTTAAACCATTCTTGGGCCTGCATGGTTTAGTTCTTGCTAATTAACTTGAAATCATTGTGCTGGTGATTGCAGCTATGAGTCTATGACTGCTCAATTTTAGTTCCGGTCTTTTTTATTTCATGTCGTATTAACAGTTGCAGTTGTATTGACTCTTTATTTTGACTTCCATTCAGGAACCTGAGGAATTGTTTGAGACTGTTTCTCAAGCTTTGCTATCATCAGTAGATCGTGACTGTTTGAGTGGCTGGGGAGGACATGTCTATGTTGTGTAAGCCATTTCTTATACCTTCTCCTTTTCCTTCATAAAACTTAGTACAGGTCCTGGAAGCATTATTTTTCTCTGTTCAATGTAATGCTGATAGTTATGAAGTGCAAGCTTAGGGTGGAGTGAATAGGTCATCATAGCACTTGTAATATTATTTTTGCCAGAACTGGCTTGTTGATCTAAATAGTATTGTTCGGGGATGTAGCATTATGCTCCCCATTGTTGCTGCAAAGATATTGGAGAGGAAAATTTGGTTGGCGAACAGCTCTGCTGAAAATATGAGGGAAAAAGGAAATTAACTGCTTGAAAATATTGTCTTATGCATTTAAAGCATTGTCCTTCATTTCTTTCATGCTTTCCAGGAATCAAAACAGAGTGCAAGATTCCTTGTTGTACTCTTTCCTTTCCCTCAGCCGACCATTCATTTTTAACACCTAGAAGGATCAGGCTGTCTGTTTCAGTGTAATACAACTCCTTCAACCTCAGAGACAGCCAAAAGGGGCATTTAGGCTCTGCCTGATTTGTTTTAATACAACTTTGAAAAAGGAACGTGTCAATGCAGTAAGATGAGATGTGTTTATTGTAATTGTAATATATTGATTTCCATTGGAAAAAAAATTATTGCGATTGTAGCATCGATAAATCTTTGCCATTGAAGAATTTGATTTACTTGAGATCAGTCTGACTGGTATGTTTTGCTTGGAAACCACATTCCATCATTTTGTGGTGGTGGTGGTGCTGATGGTTTTTCTGCTTTTTTCTTTTTTTCTTCTTTTTGTTTTTATTCCCCCAACACCTCTGGGAGCCTTGTGCTCCTTTTGATTGCTTTAGCCTCTGTTTGAATCCTGGAAAACTTAAGGAAAAGGAGAGGGAAAAGTTTAAAGTGCTGTTGGAAAAGAAGCCATTTCTAAGCAATTTTCTGTCTTTCCCTTTCCTTTTCCCTTTTATGAGATGCGAACAAGAGAGTTGTTGGAAAAGAAAAGACGACTTGCAAAATTAATAAGATTTTACATCTCACACTCAGCAAAATTCCAAGCTGCAGTACGCTTCATATATTTTCTCTATTTTCCTACAATGTTCA
This sequence comes from Hamamelis virginiana, assembly GCA_017140935.1. Lineage (NCBI taxonomy): Eukaryota > Viridiplantae > Streptophyta > Magnoliopsida > Saxifragales > Hamamelidaceae > Hamamelis > Hamamelis virginiana. Next base: position 471,266 of record JAESVK010001359.1, on the reverse strand, counting down.
CATTAATAAGATTGTGTATTGGATATTATTCCCTCATTTTCGTACATGCACTGAAAATTGTTACCATCTTAAATGCGTTTGTTTTCTTTGCTGCAGCACACCAGCTGAAGTAAAGGAGATGATTTTGAAGGGAAGGATGGACTGACAAGGCAAATGGAACACACCCATGCGACACAGACAAGTCAAGTGACAGATAACCCCAAAGGAGAAAGAAAACCAACATAGTTGATAGTTCACACAACATCTTAGCATGGTTCTAATTCCACTTGCATTTAGCCAATGAGTTCAGCTCTGCTATTTTGAATAACGGTGAGTTTTATGAAAGCTTGAGTTTGAACCTTATTATGAATTTATTATATTGTGCAAAAGAAAAAAAGAAGAAAAAGAAAAGGAAATTTCTTTTCCATTTTTATGAACTAGCGGGACATCAGTATATATATTTTTGGTTTAAGGAAGCTCATAATGGAGAATAGCCTTCGACCTTCCCTTAAACTCTCACTCGGGCATATGAGTTATATGATGGGAGTAGTTTTCTCCGTCCTTTTAAACCCCCTTCATTCTTTCAAAACCCTTCTAGTTCTGATGAAGAAAGGATTTAATTTTTAAATTTATAGTACTATCACTTAAAATCTTTATCAATAGGCAAGCTAGCTTTTTGATACAACAATATTGCTTTGAATGGAAAGTACTAGAGATGCAGGTATTAGGAGTTCATAATTTAGCACGAACACTCTGCATCCTACTTACCAATGTCCACAAATAAAGCCATCCTAATTAAAATTTGTAAAAGCAATTTCTTATTTTTACATCTATTTTATTTTTTGACAAAGTACTAGACATAGGTAAGATTATTGCTCACAGTTAGGAGTTTGAAGAACTTTAGTTGATGACTCTATTTTAACACGATTTCATTGGAGTCTCGCTCCGCTCCAATTATGGAAGGAGATGTTAAGATGAAAAATGGAGAATGGTTAAAATGAGTAGTTGAATAGTATTTTTGATTAACAAATACAGATTGTTAACACTCAATTTTCACCAACCCATCACCCCATCCACAATGGATATACTCGTACACAGATGAAGGATGAAATATTTTTTTAATATATTATATTATATAATATTAATTAATAAGCAACACTCTAAACCTCTAACTACAAACATAAAACACGATCAAGTACATTCCCATAACCAAGTTATTAGGCCTTTAATCGATGCGTATATAAGTTTAATCAAATTACTTAATTAGTTGTAGTAAAAGGAACCCAGAGAAGATTATTTGCAGAGAAGAAATGGCAGACTGGCGACGATCTGGGCTTGATGCCGAGCAAGCGAAACGAAATATGATCAGGGTTCCAGCCAGATGTGTCCATGTGACAAACTGCAACAGCTTCCACTCTCTCTCCGTTTTCACCACCAAGTGAAACCTTCAAAACCTTGTTCTCACTCTCTTGTTGGCCATGGCAATAGAACTCTGCAAAAGGAAAATACATGAGATGGCATGCTGCCATCTTTGGAGCAGGCACTTCTTTGGGCACTTCCAAGACAGTATAGTTCTGTAGAAGGGTGGTTATTATTGGTGATTTTGTGGTGTGGGTAGTGGTTAGAACTGTGAAATTTGTCTCCAATCCAAAGATGCCACGAATAAAATCAAGCATGGATTTGAGAGAGGTAGCACAGAATTTGGTCTCTCCATGGATGGGTTTAGCTTCACAATGTGTTATTGTTTCTTCCATGGATTTGGCTTGGGGAGAAGCATGAAAGATAGAGAAGAGTTGGAGAAGGTTTGAGAGTTGGTTCAAAGAAAAAGGAATGGAGTCAGCTTCTTCTCTAGGCAAGAAATGAGGCAAAGAAGAAGGGTCTTTGTTGGGGAAGTTGATGGGCATTGTTTTTCCAATGTACAATTCTTTCATGGTGAAGAAACCAATCTTTGAAGCTTCCATGTTGTCTTCTTTAAGTCTTTCCCCTTCTGCTGGTGGTCATTTTCTTGATCATGGCTTGTTATCTGCCTGATTCCATTGCCAAGATCACACTGCTGCACTCAAAATTGATAAGCATATATGAGAATTCTCACACATCAGAGATTACAAGCTTAATTTCATAAACCATAAATGTCCTTAGGTTATAAAGGATTGGTACAAAGGAGATTTACCATTAAGAAGAACAGATAAAAGAAGAGGATCCAATTACTCCAATTAGCACAGCCACGAGCCATTCTTCTTTCCATCTTTTATCTGTGTCTCTGGTGAGGGAAAGTGAGAATGAGACCATTAAGTATTATATATAAGCATGGGGAAAACATTCCCTCACTCCATATGAACTCTTTTAGTTTTACTATTGTTACTAAGCCATTCCTTGCATGTAGGAAAGAATGAAGAAAAGGAAATAAAAAAGCTTTAAAACGTCGAAATGGAAATCTATTTCCAAGCAATTTTTACTATTTTCCTTTCTATTTTTCCTGATTTTTGGATATCCAAACAAACCATATAATAAAAAAATTTACCAGATTCATATGTTGGATATGTCGTTCATATTATCTACAAGTTTAACAATGAAACATTGAAAAGACCAACTTTTTTAATTATTAAAAAAAAGTTATAATAAAAGATTAAGAATAAAAATATTTTCCACTAGAGTTTACATAATTAAGAACAATATTTTCCTTTCTAAGAGTGAAGTAACTACTTATAATAAAAGATTAAAAGTTTTTTCTTTTTCTTTTTTCTTTTTTCTTTTTGGGTAAAAAAGGATTGAAGTTATATATCTATATTTGATTATTCTTGAAAGTTGAACTTTTCCACTAGAGTTTACATAATTAAGACTTTTTTAAAAGATTTTTTTTTTTTTCTTTTGACGATATGGGGTATCCTAAGTTTATTTTGTTGAGGTTTGGGCTTAAACTAGTCTCTAGAGATTGGCGCGATCACCCACAAATTCTGTCCATCCAATAGTCACGATGCAATGGGTCCTAGGACCTCTACTTTATGAATTGTGATCCTTGACCTGCCGAATTACCCCTTTATATTAAGATTAGTTGCTAATTTCTATATGTTTCTCACCTACAAAATTCGTAAGTTTAAATTTTAATAATCTCCCTCTCTCCCTCTCTCTCTCACACACACACACACACATTTTTAGTGGTTAAGATTTGAACTCCAAATCCTCCCTTCAACCATAAGTAACAATTTTGGTAGACTAAAATGGTCAAGCAGTATACCTATTCATTTTGGCTAGTCCAAATGCTATGCACTTTATCCATACTAACTATTTTGGTCAGTCAAAAATATTTTATTACTTTTTTGAATTCAAATAATACTTTAAAGGGAAGAATTTTTGGAAATTTAATGAAGTGGCAAAAATGCCTAATCTCTCATTCTTGGTTTATTTGGCTAGTCATTTGGAAGATGGCCAAAGTGCCTAACCAAATGACTAATCTATTGGAGTGCTACTTTTGTGGTTTGGCTAGGTATTTTGACTAAAATGTTCAAATACCTAGTAAGGTTAGAGATGCTCAAGGAACTCTCTCTCTCTCTCTCTCTCTCTCTCTCTCTCAAGTGTTAAATATTTGAACTCCAAATTCCCCCTTAATAAGAGGAAAGAGACCACCACAGCAACTATGAGTTTTATCTTCTACTTTAACAAATCTAAGAGGAAAGAGACCACCACAGCAACTATGAGTTTTATCTTCTACTTTAACAAATCCATCATGCTAGTTCTTCACCTGTTTGAAAATTTTGAAAACTAGATCAGGTTAATTCAATTTTTTACAACTTTTACAACTATTTGATTTTTATATTTATATAAACCAGCTTAAAGCTGATTTGAAAAAAACTATATATACTTTATTTTAAAAAAAAAAAAATTGAATTGATTTATAAAAAAAAATTAAAATAAAAATAGCCAAACTCATCTTCAGCTGATTAAATTTTCAAAGTTACCAAACAATTTCTTTAGTGACGAACTTGGCCTTTCAAAACTCAAAAGGTCACTTGGAGTGAGAGTTTCTTACCCTCCACATTGACAATGCAAGGGAACATGAACACCATGAGCACAAAATACAAGTGCATATATCCCATCAAAAAGTACAGCACAAATTTCAATTACGTGGCAAAAAATTAAGGTGGCGTTTGGATAAGCTACCCTTTTTTTGCTTTTTTAATTTTGAAAGTAAAAGTAACTTTTTGCTTCAACTATCAATTTTTTGAAAGTAAGAAGTACGTTTGGATAACCAAAATTGCTACCTGTTTTAAAAAGCAAAAAACAAAAAGCATGTTTGGATAACCAAAATTGCTACCTGTTTTAAAAAGCAAAAAACAAAAAGCATGTTTTAGATACAACAAAATAGGAGAAGCTATAAAAACATTAAAAATCATTCATCCACTAAAAAGGTCCATCCCAAGATTAAATTGGTCAGTCGTGATATATTATCCTGGGACAAGCTAGGGCTAACAGTTTCAGCCAGATCAAATCAGTAAAGTCTTATTATATCTAGTCATCAAGAGAAACTTCAACACTGAGAAACCTGCTCTCATAAATTCTCACTCGCTTCTTTCCAATTTTTTTTCGTTTAACTTTCCTCAAGCATCTGGTGCACCAAAACAAAAGAAAACCTCCAATGAACCGAACCCTGAAGTTCCAATTGTGTGGCTGAAGGCTACGTCAATATGAATCCAGTCAAACACCTGAACCTGGCTGTTAATATTCCAAGCAGATTTATAGTGGCATGGCCTTGAGCCACAACACAATGTCCACAAAAAGCCTCAGCCCCAAAATTCTGTAATTGCTAATAAAATATAAAATTTGCTATTTCTTAGAGAAAACAAATGAAATGGTGCTGATGGGAGATTGTCTTATAACCATGCCATATTGAAATTGTCTATTTTACAAGCAAAATTTCATATAGAAAAGACAGTGAACAGAAGTCAGTCATATTGCACCCAAAAAGTAAAGAAAAATACAATCTTTAAAGAAGATGACAATGATTACTTTTCAAGTGTTAGCTTTGCTTGTAGCTTCTAAGCTCCATTAGCTGGAGGTGCAGAAGGTTGTTGAGGTGAAGTTGCCCTACCTTCATCGATATCTATATCTTTGACTCCAGCACTTAATGATAAAGATGAATCATATTTCCCTTCCTTTTCCTTCACATCTTCATCCTCCTCAACGGTTTCAACTTCGAGAAGGGAACCCTTTCTCCGGAGCTCTTTCACTTTCCGGAACTCATCATAATGTGCTCACCTGTGCTCCCGAAAACTCATACCACTCTTACCCGATTCAGAATCTGACAAAATTTCAACACAAAAATGCAGACCAGATAATAAGCACCAACCATATGTCACAATAGGATGGTCTCCCCAAGAGTTTAAATAAAATGCAGTACAATTCAAAACTACTCAACAATATTCACAGCAGAAGGAAAAAATAAAAATAAAAAAAGAAACGAAAAGAAAAGAAACATCTCATTAGTTGCCTTCTGAATTTGGGTATACAAAATCTCCCAAGAACAAAATGACTGGGAAAAAGTGATATTTTATAGCCTAGAAAAAACCTACGCTGGGTGAAGAATTGTAACAGGAAACATGGTTCATAATTCTCACTATTACAACATAAAATATGTTTAAAAGCAACTTTTAAGAAATAACTTCTGTAGCCACTAGAATGATTTATAATGTGCTAATATCCTGCTCGAGAAAGAAATATTAAGGTGAAATAGGGTGCAACTTTAACAGAATTCATCTGTTTCAGCCCTTTTAACTTCTCCCATGAACCAGATGATACTAGCTCCTTTTCAAGTACTCCATTTTAAAGTAACTAAAACCAAACACGAAACAGAAACTACAACAAAAGCTCAATGCAATTTTTAAGAATATAATTGGTGTATTATACCTTTCAGTTGCTTCCAAATATCCCCAAAGCTTATGAATGAGAAAGCAGTAGATAAAATAAGTGGTAGACAATTGTAGATGTGATGTAACAGAAAGATAACTTGAGTCATGGGTTAACAGAGAACCTTCATCATCTTATTCCATAGCATCAGCCTCATCCTCAGATGATGTCCAACCACCAAATCCCTGGTTGCTCTTTATACTAGACGAAGCCATACATATTAATAAACATAAAAAAAAAAAAAAAAAAGGAATTAAATAGAAAAAAAGGAATTAAATAGAAACACTATTACAAGGAAAAAAAAAAGTTTGGGAGTTACATGTCTGTTGATGCAGCACAGAAAGGGAAAGTAATAAAAACAATGGCATCGATTACGGATTTACAGCAGATACGAGAAACTATCATACATATTAATAAACAAGGTAAATTGAAAAGGACACAGTTCATCCTATACATGTGATTTGGGAATTTGGTTTATGTTACGGTCTGGTCATTAAACAATAACAGAATTTGTGCAAGAATCAGGAGGAGGGTGCTCAATTTGGCGTGCCCTTAACCAGTTTCTACCAATAATCATCGGAGAGTTTTACTCTGTCTTCAACATACATTAAATTCTATAGGCACATTCATACAAGCTGTAATTATATTGCAAAATTTATAAATTCTAAACATGTCTATCCATTTATAATCTATGAAGAGACACTAAAATTCAGTCCTAGACTGTGAATATAATTGGTGTATATAATTTTTGTTCCCACCAGAACCCAAAGTTAAGAGACATGTAAGTTCACGAGAAATCGCACAGTTGTTTTCCAGAAGGTCCAGCTTTCATAATAGAAAAAAGAAAAATCAAACCCAGATTGAAAAATCTACAAAACCCCTTTAACAACAACCAATTCAACAATTTTTTTTTCAAATATTACATCAGGCATATAAGCAAATATACTTATATAACAAGAAAAAATGAAATACTCTGGAAAAACGACATCAATAAAGGAGAACAGTAGAACACAAAATCAAACCAAAATATGAAGTAAATCTAACCCAAAATCACCAAGAGAAACCCTAAAAATCTAACCCAAAATCACCCAGATAAACCCTAAAAATCTAACCCTAATGAGCTAGGCTGATCATAAAAAGAGAAACAGAGAAGAAGTGTTACCTGAAGCGGATGAAGCAACGTGCGGTCCGACGGCGAGCAGGTTGCTGGTGCGACCGCGAGCCCTCTTACGCTGGTGCGACGGCGAGCAGGTTGCTGGTGCGACGGCGAGCAGGTTCTGGTCTCTAGGGCAGTGAGAATGAGAGAGAGAGAGAGAGAGAGAGAGAGAGAGAGAGAGAGAAAGAAAGAGGGAGGAAGGAGGAATGGCTCGGGAGAAATAATTAGGCTGATGGAAGTTTTTTTTTTTTTTTTTTTTGTTGCATATATGGGGATTCGATGCATGGGCCTGTCACAAACAACTTCCGCTTTCTACTTAAAAAAGTAGTGAAAGCAACTTTTTTTTGCTTCCACAAATTTTGAAAGTTGTGGTAGTTACTTTCATGTAGTAAAAAGTAACTTGACGAACCAAACGTGCTTTGCTACCAAAATTTCCATTTTTCTACTTTTTTAGGCAAAAATCTGAAAGTGGAAGCTTTGCCAAACGCAGCCTAAACTTTTAGAAGATTTTGCTTTTGACCATTGATGATTTCATTTAGATAAGTCATCTTTTTCCATGATAAGTCATAATTTCACTTTCTATCTTTGGTGTCATGGACAATACCAACAAAGATAATGAGTTGAAAACACCAATTCGAGCCTTGGGCTCATCTGGATGGGCTTGGGCTTAGTCACAAGTTTCAATAATGTGTTCCATTATTGAACTTTATTTTATTTTAGTTTTTTCATTTCTCACACCAACTTTTGGGCTCATCTGGATGGGCTTGGGCTTAGTCACAAGTTTTTTTTTTTCTTTTTTCGAAACGATATACATCAATAGAGTTAATGGTTAGCTGTCAATGAGAGGAGAGAAATGAGCCAAATTTCATCTATGAATAATGGAACCTAGAATCTCATTTTCTGATTTTATATAGAGGGAAAATATAAATCATTGAATCAATGCTCATATTCATTTTAGTCAAAAGTTTTAGGAGGTGAAAAGGATCATCCATTTTCTTTTTTTCCTATCAACTCATCTACACCATGAGAAGTTATTACAATGCTAAGACAATTAAAGTGAATCGGGTCCTAATTAAAAATGGAAAAAAAAAATGTAAGAAAAAAACACATTCTAAATTCTAGCTTGTTATAGGCTTCGTATTAGTTTTGGCATAATGAGCCTAGCTCAAAGCATATGATTGACAGAGCCCAACCCATGCTTCTTTAACATGAACGTGTAACGCGTGTGTAGACATCCATTTTTGACCATGAGCATGGTCATGAATGGTTGCCTATGATTAGAAATGAAATAGGGTGTCAAAACCCTAAGTTCCCAGTTTTACCCTTTGTGAGTAGTTAGATAGATGTCATTATCACATGTAGGTTTTTAGGTCCGATTGAGTCGGTTCTTTTTGTATTAGGTTTTTAGAGAGTCTAGGAACATCCCTGCAAAATTTCATGGCATTCCGAGCCAGATTTGATAGAAAATAAGACATTTTGTAACTGAAGGGCAGTTCTGTCCTTTGGATCACAAAAACCCTGAATGACTGTCGATCTTGTCTCGAGTGGTCTCGAGACTTTGACATAGATATGTAAAGTGTGTTTGGTAGCTAAGTTGATCAGTGGCAAGGTCTGTGGAGCCTTCTGGCTCATATTTGGCTCGAAAGGCTCGAAAGGCCCTTTCAAAGCCCAGAATAGGGTTTCGACCGGAAGCGACCGAGATTCGATATTTTTATCAAACAAAAGCCTTCAAAGGCTTCAAAACACTTTCCAAAAATATTTTAAAACTTGTTTCGAGAAGAAGAAATGATTTCGAAAGCAATCGGTTAGCAAATTTTAAAACCCTAATTTGGGCCCAGCAGGCCCTAAACGGCTAATCGGTTGACTTTTTCCTAAACCTTTGATCTTGGTCAATGAATTTTCACTTCAAACACTTCTTAAAACATGGAGAATCGAATCACGATCGTTTCGGCGCTTGAATCTTCAAATTTAAACTTAAAACGGGTCTGAAAAGCCGAAAAAAGCCGAAACCAGGTCAAAACGGGCTGAGGTAGGTCCACATAGGCCAAAAATAGCATGGAGGATCGATGGCCGTCCACCTAGGGATGGACAACCGTCCATGAAGGATGGCCAACCGTCCTAGAGTGGATGGTCCTCGATTCTTTTTGCCAAAAATTGCATATTTCAGAGTTTTTTTCCCGCCAGGACTCTTCCAAACCCTTCCATGTGTCCAGTTCGGCCATGGGAACTTTTGGATGAGTATGAACACCTTGGAAGACTGATTTTGAACCCTTGGATCATTCCTAAGGGATTCAAACTCAGTCATTGATCAAACTCAGGCCTCCCTATAAATAGAGGGTCCTGAAATCAGTTTCAACACACAAAAAAGCTTTAGAGAGCTAGCTTGGAGAGTAGAGGCTTGAGCAATTGCACAAGCTTCCCCCATAGCACTCTAACTTAAGTTTTAAAGTCCTTGAGGTCCTTGGAGTCCTTGGAGCTTAAGGAGAAGGCTTAGAGCTTGAGGAGAAGGCTTGAAGCAAGGAGGCAGAGAAAGAGGTTAGTAGTTTAAAGTTTTTTTTTTTTTTTTTGCAGTTTTCTTTTCTTCTTTTTCTTCTTTTATGATCATGCTAGGTTAGGTTTTTATTAGTAGGGATTAGTTCATTGATAGTATACATGCATAGGATATAGTTTATTATTAGCATGCATAGTATAGGTTCTATATTCTTTTAGTATGCATGATAGGCTAGTTTATTTTGTAATATGTATGCATATTTCTATTCTTCTATTCTTCTTTAGTCATACCATATTAGGAGTGGATATTTAGGATTAGATCCATACATGTTCAAGTTTTTAGGTTAGTAATCATGTTAGGTTAGTTTATGATCACATGCTAGTATTTTAGGGTGGATTTGTATTATTCATATTAGCTTGGTTAATTTATTTCAATCTCTTAAAGTGTGCTTAAAAATATCAATTGTGTTTGAGGGAGCATGCAAAGGTGAGTCCCTTCCCTTGTGATTAAATGCTATATTTTGATGATAATTTAAGTATGCATACTAGGTTGCATTTAGTGCATTTTTTATCTATTTTTATTCATTGTTTTAGGGTTTTAAGTTCACTTTTTGATTATTTTCAAATCTGTCCATAGATTTAAAGTAACCTAAAAGTGCACTAAAATTCATTTTTTAGGCCAAAATCAACATAGAAACATGCCTAGGTTTCCATAGCTAACCTAGATTGCATTTAGGCCATTTTCATGCATTGTTTACAATCTTTTATACATTTTTATCTATTTTTCCAGAAATTCCAGCATGCATTGTTTTACTATTTTAGGTTGTTTAGATTACTTTAGGATGTAGTTGGGGACTCTAGGTTAGGGGAGCCACTTGGCTCCACCTAGGATTCTTCTTTGTTGTAAGAATCACACTAGAATTAGGATTCTAATGAGTTTAGGATCCTATTTTCGAGAGGACTTTCAAAACTAATGTTTTTACTAAAAATCCATCATTAAATGAATCCCAATGAAATTGGAACTCTAAGATTGATTTGGAATGAAATTCCACCCTTTGAAAGAATTTAACTCAGGATAGAATTCCCATTTTGAAAGAGTTATGATTTGATAAGAATTGTGTTTCAAAAGGAATTCCAAGTTCATTGGGAATCTACTAATTGATGAATTATTTTCTAAAAAGAATTTCAAATTAATAAAAAACTCTCGAAGATAGAGTCTTGAATGAGATAGAATGCTAATAATAGTATAGTTCATTACAATAGGAGATTCCTAGGTAATCGAATTACGTGGACTTTGATCTTTGTCAAGCAATTGATAAGGTACTTAGGCAGTCAATAGGGCTCAAGTCTAATCTTAGGTTGACTTCTAGTCTCCTAAGACCCTTAGGATTGTGTATACTTTTGTACTACTTATTATTATTATTATACATTATTATTCATATTTTGTGGTTGATTAGATATACTAGGATTGTTTTGAAAAGATTTTGATAAAGCCCAAATTTAATTAGGAGACCTTTAATTAGGGCGAGGTGGGTGCCTACAAGGAGATCCTTGGAACCTTCTCACTTCGTAACCTAGCCCCCGAATCCAACTTTGATTCAAAAGACCATGCTTTTCCAAAATATGGGGTCAACGTTTTATTGAAAATGAAACTCTTTTTTGTGGTTTCCTTGTTCCCTAAAAATAAGGTGGCGACTCCTAGTTTTTATAAACTCTTATCCTTTTTCAAAAACCCTATCTTGAGTGGATAATAGAGAATGATAAATGTGGATAATAGAGAAGGATAAATCGAGACGGATAAACATCATCCACAATCCACTCAAGATAAACACCCTCCCAAGAGTGAACAAGAGGGCCTCCCGATCCAGGTTGGCTGGTTCACAGCGTGGTACATGGTATAATTATGGCTTTGATTAGACACAACGATCACAATCACATTACTAGAATATTAAGGTCCCATTAACCTGCTGTAACTTTTTCTAAAATCACTTTTGAAGAATTATCTCTTTACATTTCTCTTTAGAGTTATATTCTAAACAGTCTTCACATATCAAAATTTTCATAGTAAAAGTAATTGTGGTAAAAGTTGGGGATTCTAATATTTGCCACAGTCACTTTAAGTACGAAAATTTTATCAATTATTTTGTCATCTCTCAAGGCCCAATTAAGTAACATAGTTCGTAATGAAAGAGAAAGGGTGTAGAAACTCAATCCCATTTTTTTGAACATTTTGGAGCTGAACTTCCTTTTTTTTTTTTTTTTTGGCAAAGGCCATTGCCAGGCCAGAACTAGACCAATATCATCTAACATGCAATATTATTTGCTAATTCTATGAATCAAATCAATCAATACAATTCTATTCTACATTCCTAGAATTGGTAAATCACATGAATTTTACTAATATATCTAGGAAAAGTTCATTCAACCTCGCTTTTTAGCTTTCTTTTTCTTTCTTCCTGATGTGTTTGATAAGCTTGGAACTATTATTTTGAAAAACCGACCGTTGGATTAAATGTTCCACCTATATGTATCATGTATGCCAAAAAACATATTAATCAAACGGTTAATTTTTTTTTTTTTTTTATAGTTATAAGAAAAAATATAAAAAATAATGAAAAAATTGTTACAGACTATTTTGTTGAAAAACCGACTGTTGGATCAATCTAATTTTTTGTGTGCATGATATGTATAAGCTGAACATTTAATCCATCGATAGATTTTTTAAAATATCCATTTCAAATTGGTTAGACACATTAAAGAGAAAGAAAAGAAAACCTAAAATAGAAAGATGGAACAGAATCGTTGATATTTCTATTGAACATTTTCTACATGTTCCAATATATTTGTAAATCCAGCATGAAACACTTTCTTCCTTTGTCTTACGTGGATCTTAATTAGAAAGTATGAACTAAAATTAAAGGGAAGTTTTCCTAAAAAAAAAAAAAAAGTTAAAGGTATTGTAAAAGTAAGAAAAAGTAGAATAGAAGAGATAGGAGAAGAAAATAGTGTCTTGCATGTGTATTATTCAAGGGGCTTAAGTCCTCTTTTTATAGGCTTACAAGATTGAATAGGGGGAGACAAATGGGTATAGGTTACAAACCTTAAAGCTAGAGGGGGTTACAAACCTTAAAGCTAGAGGGGGTTACATAGGTAGAAGATGGGTGGTCATCCACCATATTTACAACACTCCCCCTTGAATGTCCACCACGCTAAGATAATGTAACTCATTAAAACCTTGCAAGAAAAACCCTGTGGGGAAAAATGTAGCAAAGGAAAAAGAGTACAACATTTTGTAAATCTTAGAGTGATGTTGGACGCACTAAAGAAACTGCCTCGTTAAAACCTTGCCAGTAAAACCCAGTGGGACAAAACCTGGACGAAGGAAAAAGAGTACAGCGTGCATATGTCCAGATAAGCAGTAGACTTTATGATAATACTCACCCTGATGAGTATCAACTTGACTGATTACAAACACGACGCATCCCGATATCATATGTCAATTTCTTGGATATTGATAATGACAAAGCTTTGGTAAATAAATCTGCAATATTATTACTGGACTGTATTTGCTTCACTTCAATTTCATGACTCTTCTGGAGTTCGTGAGTGAAGAAAAACTTTGGTGAGATATGCTTGGTTCTGTCACCTTTGATGTATCATTTTTTGATTTGTTCAATACATACAACATTGTCTTCATAAATTGTTGTTGGAGTGCTTGTAATCAAAGATAACCCACATGAATTTCGAATGTGTTGTACTACTGATCTTAACCATACACATTCACTGCTTGCTTCATGAAGTGCAATTATCTCAGAGTGATTAGAGGAAGTGGCAGTCAAAGTCTGCTTAGTTGATCGCTAAGAAATTGCAGTATTGCTACATGTGAATACACACCCTATTTGTGAACGGGCCTTGTGAGGATCAGAAAGGTATCCAGAATCTGCATATCCTTTTATAGTTTATTCATTTGAATAAAATAAACTCAAATCTGTAGTCCCACAAAGGTAACGTAAGATATGTTTCACGCCATTCCAGTGTCGTCGAGTTGGTGCAGAGCTGAATCTTGCCAACAAATTAACTGAAAATGCAATATCTAGCCTTGTACACTGTGTTAAGTATAACAAAACACCTATTGCACTAAGATATGATACTTCAGGACCAAGGAGTGCTTCATTTTCTCTTTTTGGACGAAAAGGATCTTTCTTAGCATCAAGGGATCTAACAACCATTGGAGAACTTAATGGATGTGCTTTATTTATGTTAAATCGCTTCAAGACCTTTTCGATATATGTTGACTGATGTATGAGAATTCCATTAGACTTATGCTCGATTTGCAGGCCGAAACAATATTTAGTTTTTCTTAAGTCTTTCATCTTAAACTCATCCTTCAAATATTTAGCCGCTTTTGTGAGCTATTCAATTTATATCATCAACATATACTGCAAGGATGGCAAATCCTAATTCTGTTTTCTTTATAAAAACACAAGGGCATATAGGATTGTTAATATACCCATCTTTGATCAAATACTCACTGAGACGATTATACCACATTCTTCCGGATTGTTTTAATCCATATAATGATCGTCTCAACTTAATTAAGTACATATTTCGTGGTTGTGATGTATTTACTTCAGGCAATTGAAATCCTTCAGGGACTTTCATATAAATATCATTTTCTAGCATGCCATACAAATATGCATTAACTGCGTCCATGAGGCGCATGTCTAGTCCTTTTAAGACTGACAGACTAATTAAATATCGAAACGTAATAATATCCATCACAGGTGAATACGTTTCTTCATAATCAATCCCAGGTCTTTGTGAGAAACCTTGTGCCACTAGACGTGCTTTGTATCTAGCAATTTCATTTTTATCATTACGTTTTCTTACAAACACCTATTTGTAACCTACAGGTTTCACATCATTGGGTGTTGGGACTACAGGCTCAAATACTTTGCATTTTGCTAGAGAATCCAATTCTACTTGGATTGCTTCTTTCCACTTTGACCAATCATGTCTACAGCGACATTCATTGACACTGCGTGGTTCATGATCATCACCATCTTTTAAAATTACTGTAGCTACTGCAAAGCAAAATACATCATTAATAACCACTTCTGTACGGTCCCACAATTCTCCTGTGGATGTATAATTTATGGAAATTTCATCATTTGCAAGTCCTTGTGCCTCTTCATGATTTTGTATCTCTTCAGGGACTATTGCCTCTTCAGGGGCATGTGTCACTTTAATGACACTTTCCTATTCGGGGGTTATTATTTTTGAAATTATGGGAATAGCCTCTTCAGGAGTGCTATTTTCTTTAAGACTTGTGTTTTGTTGTCATTTTGTTTTCCTCTTCCGGGGAATTAAATCTTTTGAACCCAAGGATCGACCACGCTTCAGGCTTGTCATGGATAATTCATTAGCTGCCATAATAGCAGTTTTTCCAATTGGTATATTGATCATTGCTAGTGTGTTTGCAGCCGGTATATAGGACTTGGTTACTTTAGCCGTATCTATAAATGCATCAGGCAATTGGCTGGCAATCTTTTGAAGATGAGTGATTCTCTGTACTTCATTTTCACATTGAGCAGTGCGCGGGTCGAGATGAGACATGGATGATGCATTCCAAATAATTTCACGTCGTTCCTCTTTTGGTTGTCTCATTAAAACCTTGCCAGTAAAACCCAGTGGGAAAAAACCTAGACGAAGGAAATTATAATTATAATTATAATATAATTATACAGTTGGTATATTTTAAACTGTTTACTACATATAATATATATAATATTATATGCATATACTATTATATTTTATGTAGTAATATATTACATAAAATATATTATATAAATATTATATAATATATTTAATATATATATTAATTTGACAAACAAGGTATGTATTCACATGTGACAAATAATATATTTAATATTATATAATATTATATGCATATACGATTGTAATAATTTCATATTGTAAAAAATAATTTCATATTATTTTTTAAAAAATAATTTAAAAAATACCATAGTATAAAATAATTAAAAGATTATAATAATTTCATGCCGTTCCTCTTTTGGTAGCTTATTTCCCCCTAATGACGGGAAATTAACCTCATCAAAATGATAATCATCAAATGTTGCTCTGAAAACGTCACCTGTCATAGGTTCAAGATACCTGATGATTGATGGTGAATCAATTAGAACTTGTACTGCGCATCCAAACACTCGTAAATGGGAAATGTCTGGAATTTGACCGAGTACCAGTTGAAATGGTGACTGTTGGTGATTAGCAGTTGGTCGAATGCGAACCAATGTTGCAGCATGTAGAATGGCATGTCCCCAAGCAGAAATAGGTAACTTTGTCCTCATAAGTAAAGGTCGAGCAATCAGTTGGAGTCGTTTGATAAAGGCTTCTGCTTAACCATTCTATGTGTGTACATGAGCAATTGGATGTTCCACCTCAATCCCAACTGACATGCAATAATCATCAAAGGCTTTAGATGTAAATTCACCAGCATTATCGAGGCGGATCTTCTTGATTGGATAATCTGGAAAATGTGCTTATAACAGAATGATCTGAGCAAGGAGCCTGGCAAATGCAACATTACGAGTAGATAACAAGCAAACATGTGACCATCGGGATGAAGCATCTATTAGTACCATGAAATAGCGAAATGATCCACATGGTGGATGAATTGGTCCACATATATGCCCTTGGTTTCGTTCCAAAAATGTTGGGGGATTCAACAAGGACTTTTGTATAAGATGATCTAATAATCAATTTTCCTTGTGAACAAGCAGTACATGGATAATCATTAGACAAAAGAATCTTCTGGTTCTTTAATGGATATCCATGTGAATTTTCAATAATTCGCCTCATCATTGTTGACCCTGGGTGTTCAAGTCTATTATGCCAAAGCATAAAAATGTTTGGGTTAGAGAGCTTCTGGCTCATCACCATATTTAATTCAATTGTTGTTATTTTTGTATAATATAATCCTGAAGAAAAAGCAGACAATTTTTCCACTACAAGCTTCTGGCTTGAAACAATATTAGTAATACATAAATATTCTTTATTATTTTCACATGTGGTCTCAATATGATATCCATTATGATGTATATCTTTAAAACTTAGCATATTTCTTCTGGATCTGATTGAATATAAGGCATCGTTAATATGAAATATCGTGCCACATGATAACATTATAGTGGCTCTTCTGGAACCATCAATCAAGTCTGCAGGACCTGATATTGTATTTACATTAGCTTCAACTAATGTTATGTGGGAAAAATATTTTTGATCCTGAAGGATTGTATGAGTAGTAGCACTATCTGCTAGACATATCTCTCCACAATTTATCTTGGAACCGAGCGATCCAACAATAAAATCAATACCTTTAAAAAAAAAATAGATATTAAATAAATTCGATATAAAATATGAAGAAATAAAATGCATTTTTTTTTTTTAACTTCATTCAATTAAGAAATAAAAAATAATACACACACTAATAATAGCTTTCAAATAAAGAAATACATAAATAAAAACACATACTAAAAAAAATGCATACAACATCCCAAACAATAAAAATATTAATTGATGTGGACATTTCCATCACTAATTAAGTGATCAATTTTGCCATTTGGATCTTCAAAAAAATCTGAAACGTCAAGATGAGTAATATCTATCGGATCTTCACCATCAATTAAATTTGTTTCTATTTTCTCTTTGCTTTTCTCTTTGAGTGAGGCTTGGTAAAGTTTAACCAAACGGTCAGCCGTATAACATGTACGCGACCAATGCCCCTTCATACCACACTTATAACATTTATTTTCATAATTCGCAAGAGGCTGATTTTTTTTCTTTACTTTGCCTTGCTACATTGTTAGACCACTTCTTGTGGTTTTGTGTGGTATTGTTATGACCTCCCCGTGGTCGATAATTATTTTGACCACGGCCTCGTCCACGCCCATGGCCACGATGACGGTCATGGCCACGGCTACAACCATGATCACTAGATGATGCCACATTCACTTCAGGGATAGATGCAGAGCCAGTCGGACGTGATTGGTGATTTTTCATTAACAACTCATTATTTTGTTCAGCCACAAGAAGACATGAAATCAATTCAGAATATTTTTCAAACCTACGCTCTCGATATTGCTACTGTAGGAGCACATTCGAGGCGTGAAATGTGGAGTATGTTTTTTCCAACATATCTTCTTTAGTGATTTTCTCTCCACATAATTGCAATTTAGAGCTGATTTTGAAAAGTGCAGAATTATATTCTGCAACAGTTTTGAAATCCTGCAACCTTAAGTGCATTAAATCATAGCGGGCTTTAGGAAGAATCACTGTCTTTTGGTGATCATATATTTCCTTTAAATTTTTCCAAAGGACAAAGGGATCCTTTACTGTAAGATATTCATTTTTCAAGCCCTCATCAAGGTGATGGCGAAGAAAAATCATTGCCTTGGCGCAATCCTGCTAGGATGCCTGATTTTTTTCTTGAATTGTATTTCCAAGATTTATAACAGTAAGATGGATTTCAACATCAAGGATCCAAGATAAATAATTTTTCCAGGAGATATCAAGAGCAACAAACTCAAGCTTCGTAATATTCGTCATTCTTGAATTTCTAATGTATGATAAAGACAATAATATGAGTAACATTAAAATTAAAAAAAAAAAATGGTAGAGATAGTCTTAGAGACACATATAGATTATAATTAACATTGAAGCATAATTTACAGTGTCAGAATAATAAGATTTTTTTTTTATTAATTTGATGTCAAACTTCATCATATGACTCCTATTACCGAAACTAATAACAATAATAACAACATATATATATATATATACAATAATATACAATCATATTATTAGCATCAAATAAAAAAATGGGAAGTCGTGACATACATTTTTGGTGAGTTAAAAAATTATAAAAACTTCATTTTTTTTTACAAGTCTCTCTTACTTCGGGAAGAGAAAAATCTCATGAACAATAAAAACTTCTAATTTTTATTTTTAATCGCTCTCTTGCTTCAGGAAGAAATGATTTTTCATGACTAGTATAAAATTTAAAAGACTACAATTATCTTGGAAAAAAAAAACCATAGTAAAAAAAATTATACCCACCAAACATAGGATGATTACCTTAAAACAACTTGGTTAGAACCTCGTGCTGGTAATGTATTGTAAAAGTAAGAAAAAGTACAATAGAAGAGATAGGAGAAGAAATTAGTGTCTTGCATGTGTATTATTTAAGGGACTTAAGTCCTCTTTTTATAGACTTACAAGATTGAATAGGGGAAGACAAATGGGTATAAGTTACAAGCCTTAAAGTTAGAGAGGGTTACATAGGTAGAAGATGGGTGGTCACCCACCATATTTACAACAAAAGGGAGGTGCTTAAAAAATATGAAAAAAAATTCATTTATAAATAAATTTCAGCATTAAATGCTCAGGAATCACAGATTCCCAGGATCTTCTGGGCCTCAAAAACCACGTGAAACCCACGTGGCATTAATTTGTCCTTTAGTCAAAAGGAATAGCATTGGGCTTTGTGTGAGTATGGGCTTCGTGCATGCTTGCTGGCATTTTATGGGAAGAGTAAAACTACCATGTGGGCATCCTCATATATGTATTGATGAGATTAATCCCTTGTTTTAGAGAATATTGTGAGAATTCATTCACACTTTACCATTGATTATAAAATGTCACGTGTTTTAATCACTGATTCCACTAATGAAATTTTTATTTATGTTCGCTCTCATTAATTTAGGGCCCGTTTGGATAAACATATTCTATTTTTAAAAGTAAAAAGATGAAAGTTTTGAGTGTGAAATTTTTGGTAGTTGTTTTAAAAGTTTAAAAATTGAGATAGTAAGAAATTCTTGCTATCTCAATTTTTAAAAATAACTATCAAAATTTTGCAATAAAGAAAATATAAAAATCTTTCTTTTTTTTTACTCTTAAAAGTAGAAAAACAGAAAGTACGTACAAGCTTATCCAAACGCACCCTAACAAATTTTTTTTTGCTTAAAGCATTTGAGTTCATTTAAACATATTTTGAATAAATTTCATACCAATATAACAAACTCAATGCAATAAATATAATTGTATGATGCTGCGTATGTTTAATTGTGCGTTTAAAATAATTTTTAATTTTTTTTTGAGAGAACTCACAAGAAAATGATCGAATGATAGGGACTCTTTATTGAAAGGTTCAGATTTCTTATCATGAAGCACCTACCATGAGATTGTGATTTTAAAATGTCCACTTGTTTCCCTAGCCCTTAATTTAATTAAGTCGAGGTCTGCATGTAGTTTATATCAAGATATTTTATTAAGAAATAAAAGTTAATTTATTTTCTAATCCTTGTTAATGGTTTTAAAATTGCAAAGAATCAGAGCCTAATTTTAAAGCTCCTACGCTAATTACTTGATTACAAGTAGTGTCAAATCATAAGTCTATTTCATTAAGTTAGAAGGGAGATGAAATCTATCTTTGCTTTCTTCACTTTCTTCTCACTCCTTTTGGTAAGCATTTGAGCTAACATATGGGTCAAATTATTTAAAAATGAAAAAAAGAAAAATTATGGATTTCGTACCGTTTTACCGAGCAACTCCGGCCCACTGGATGATTAGCAACTCAATCTGGATTCATAGTTCTCTAATGAGTTGTCGATCATTCAATAAAGTTGTTCAGTGAAATCGTATATATGTAACCCGGATTTTTAATTATTTTTTATTTTTTTACATCTAGTAAATAATTTTTTGTTGTAATATATAGTTTTTACATTTATTAATTTGTACACTACTATACAGGTTCTTCTTCTCTACTACTTCTTTGTGCAGTTTGCCAACCTCAATGAGGCAAGAAAGGAGCTGAGGGATTGCTGGAAGGGCATCATGAAAGACCAACCCATGTCACAAGTAAGTAGAGATATTGTTGTTGAAGATCCTGCAGAATTTGGGTTGCAGGAAAAGGGCTGCAGCACACTTTCTATGGCTATAAAGAGGTACCATTTTGTTATGGATTTCAATAGCAGGCCTAAAGAAGAGAAGCCTTTTGTCAATGGTTTCAAGTTGAGGAAAAAAGAGAAATGGTTTAAGAAGCCGAATACAAATATTCCTACATATAACAAGGAGCAGGCGCAGCGGATTTACGCGTCGTATAATATTTAGATGTTGAAATATGCTAAGTGGATTGTAACCCAATGGCGTTGTATTCTTATTTCGAGACTTGTTAGATGTTAGGTGTATGTGAATTTATATCAAAGACATTGAAATTAATATGAAGCAATGGGGATTGTGTTTAAATTGTACATTATCATTATCAGGTAGTATTTGTTTGTGATTAATTTAGTGTTTGAATCTTCTGTCATTGAAACTTAAGTTGTTTTTTTTCCCCCCTTTTGTATGTGTTTCTCTTGATAAGCTACTTTGAATTTTGTTCATCAAGGCTTGCACTTACAAAAAGTCTTGTACCTGCAGAAAAGTTTCGCAACCAGAGCAAAAAACCTGAATTTTTTATGGCCTACCTCAAGAATGGTGATAGGTTTACAATGTCTAAAATTTCTTCATTCAATTCGGTGATATAGCTAGTGAGAGTTGGTCTGACGGCAAAGGACTGAGCTGTAAACCAAAAATCCCTGCTTCGAAACCAGCCAAGCTCTCTTGGTCAGCCACTAGTCCAGGCTAGTAGCCCTAGTGATATACGACCTCATAGAGCGGTGGCCTTATGTGGGAAGAGGGGATAAGTTGGGCTTTGACAGCTTGAACACCTTGTTGCTTGGCAAAAGCGTAGGTCTACGCCCATAATAGGTTGAAGTTACTGCAAAAGATTTCTGCAGGAACAAAAAAACCACCAACTAAGGCCCAAAAATGGTTAAAACACCATTCAAACAAAGTTGGGTTAAAAAAGAAAGGATAACCCAACATGTTCTTTTTTTGGGTTAAAAAAGGGGCTGAGGCCCTGCAAAACACAAACTAGCCTGGGCCTAGATGCAACAAAAAGCCCAACATGTTCAACAAGAGATTATTGAGTGAAAGTTATTCACTTGTCACGTTATGATCAAATTAATAACTTTGCGGAATGATTGATTGCCCTACAAGCATGGTCCATCACTAAAAATGAAATCATATTCTATGCATAAATCATTACATTTAATGAAAAACTTTCAAGGAATGATTGACGCATAGAGAATGGTCCCATTTTTGGCTGTGAGAGGTGTATAATTTGAATAGAATAATTTTCCATATTTAATAGAATAAAAACATGAAAAACACATTTAGCGGACTGTGGTGGACAGGGGGTGGTTCCAATAACCGGTTTAATTAACTTTTAGAATGAAAGGGCATATTTCCAATTCATGGCCTCAAAATTCGAAAATTATTTAGCACTGTTATAGTCATAAAATGGTACATGGTAATAAACCAAAAAGAATTATTCCAAACTTAATTGGGGAAAATGAAAAAGGAGAAGCTTATATATATGGGTCAAGTTCCCCTCACACCCTATTTTGACACCTATGTTTACACTTCGTTTTCAAAACGCTATCTATGATAGATATTTTGACGAACCGACAGTTGGTTTCAATACCTTTCTTACGCATATCATGTATACCAAAAATCATAGTGATCCAATGGTTAGATTTTAAGAAATGTCACTATAAAAAATTGTTATGTTTTTAATTAATAAAAAAATAGTAGTTCTTCAAAATGATATTTTTTAAAAACTAATTGTTGGATCACTCCGATTTTTTTCATACATAACAAACATAAGATAAGTATCTAATCTAACGGTCGGTTTCTCAAAATTTTCTATTTCCATTGGTATTTGAAAACGAGGTGTAAACATAGGTGTCAGAATAGGGTGTAAGGGAAACTTGCCCCTATATATATATATATATATATATATATATATATATATATATATAT
>JAESVK010001359.1:356029-368453 GCA_017140935.1 Hamamelis virginiana | reverse complement strand
TTTTCCTTTCATTTTGTTTCCTTAATGCTTTCCGTGATCTAAATTGAGGCTCGTTGTTATAGGATTCTTAGGATTTAGCAAATACTAGAAGGTTTCTATTGCATTGCACAGAGGGACCTTTTTGTAGTGTGTGATATTTTGTTTCTTGGGTTGAGTTTGTTTGATCGGATTCTACTTTTGGAGTTTTTTTAGGATTGGTTAAGAGCCATTCGATTTAACAACGTGCATTTAAATGAGAAAAAAAGTTTTTCCTTTTGGAAGTAAAAAGTTCTCATATCACGAATACGTATGTTATTACAAAATCTCACGGAGTTGAATCGAACCTCATTAAAACTCATTATATTTTAGGCAAGTCAAAGCAGTTACAGCAGTTTTTCATCTTGGATAAACTTTCTTGGATCAGAATCTATAGCAATCCAACCAATATCTATAGTTTCAGCCCAAACTAGAAATTATGTTGATCTACTCATCATCATAACAGTACATTCAATGCACTGTTGCGTATATCACAGAAGGTGTTGTTTGGGCTTCTAGGGACATCAAATGGTCAAATTTGACTTACAGTAATAAGGCTACACTCTCCTTGTAAATTGAAAATTTTTGTACTACCGTGAAACTTGAAGTTGATTGTGAAGTTTGTAGTTTACTTTTTTATTGAAGATTTGGGATGGTGAGCCCTAACAATAGAGTTGTTACTTGGTTGGGTTAGATTGGGTTGGGCTTGAGGCCGAAATAAGCCCAACCTTAATGATTGAAGAGATGGGCTCACTTTAATATACCAAAAATCATTTGCATGCTGTAGACGTGAGCGTAACAATATTACTTGTAATGCATATACAAAAGTAAATATATTCACTAGATTGAGTTTAGGTTGCATCTAGGTGCCCAAGTGGATTAACAATAGTTACACCATTGAACTTATGCATATATGAAGAATAAATTTACAAATAGGATTCGGAGTATGGTTCAAAGTTCAAACTTATGGAAAAATGCTCTTCTGACAGTCTGACACTAAGAGTTTGATGAAGGCATGCACCATATTCCACACGATCAATCTAATTATTAGTCAATTTCAATAGGTGACTCTCGTAAGTTTTTAGAAATATTTTGTGTTTTATTATTTTGGCAAACTTTTAAGTGATTTGGAGGATATTTGAAAATATTGCAATTGGGGTAAATATCTTAGTGTGTGTTTGGTTTGCGGGAGTGGTTTGATGGAAATGGGCATCATATTCTTGGGAATCTCATTTCCAAGGAATGGGATGCCTCGCGTCATTCCCATTCTAGTGTTTAGACATGCCAAGAATATTATATTGGAATCAAATTCCATTCTCATTCTAATGTTTGGTTTAACCTAGTTTGATACAAGAATGAAATCAAATTTGATACATTTTATTCCAAAATATCCTTTTGATAACTATTAATTACATATAACGTAGTTTCAGAAATACCCTTTTCACAAGACCCTTTGTTAGGTGATGGTGAGTGGTGATAGTGGTGGATTAGTGGTAGTGGTGGTGGAATGGTAATGATGGTAGCAACAACAATGGCAGCAACAGCGGCAACGACTATGATGGTGGCAGTGGTGGTGGTGGCAGCGGTGACGGCGGTGCTGGGCTAATGTTGGTGGCAAAAATGTTAGACTGGCGGCGGCATCATTGGACTGGTAGTGGTGGTAGTGTCGTTGGACTGGGACGTTGAATTGGTTGTCGTGACAATGATGGTAATGGTGGACTGGTGGCGGAAACAATGGACCAGTGGTGGTGGTGATGGGTGTGGGGTAAGGGTTATTTAGTCCTTTTTTTTTCTTCAGTTCATTCCCTGGGAATGAGACCCACGTTTATGGGTATCTCATTCCTTTGTAACTTCATTCCCGAGGCCCAAACATTGGAGTAACCAAAATAGGAATGGGATTCCGATTTTGTTGTGCTTCTGCTGTGGTAGTGAGTTCAGTGCATTGAAGCCCTGTTCTCAACATAATGAGAGTGACAATTATAGAAAGTTTAGTTTTGAATTTACTGATTTGAGGATTAACAGACAGAGAAGACTTATAATAGGATTTGGTCCCAAAGAGTTCGGTCATCCAGCCATTTTACTGTCAAGAGTGAGCTTTGGAAGCTGAAACTTGATAGCCATGGGTTACATACTGTATGCAATCATTTTTGTTCCAGTTAAGGTCAAGCATAGTGAACAGCTTATCGATCTATTGCATTGCAAATATCATCACACTTGTAATTGTTTAATTGAAGTAACTAAACAAACCATAAGTCAATCGATGGCCTTAAAAATCATGCATACACACACACACACACAAAAATTTCCTCTGAAGCTCCAAGCATTTGCACATGCTTGTAAAATTTTGTGAAATTCTATAAAGTTCCATAATTGTTTTTGGGTGAGTGTGCAGAGTGGGGGGATGATTAAGTGAACCCAAACTCAATTCAAATATTGCTTGAGTTTGAATTGATGTTTTAAATTTCAACTTTCATAGATTTCATTCGCTTTAAAGAATTAATTTCACCTCCAGATAAGTTGATGTTTAAACTTAGTCTCTTGAAGTCAAGTGATAAGAAGATCCACCAACTATTTTGGCTACATGAAAATTGTATAGAGGAATAGAATCTATAAACTGTAGATAAACGAGTGGTGTATAAAAAGGTGGTATATTGTTTCTATATAAAGGTCATTACACAGTGTTGGTTGCACCAAAGCAGGTCCCAGAAGAGATGAGTTTGATACTGTCGTAACTTTCGATATCGCACGAGATGACCACTCTCTAGACTCGATCCTATGCATTTGCACTTGACAGCTCGAGACTTTTACCATCACACTAGACAATGGCCTCTTGCACTGTTTCTATATCCTTTTTACAAATGATATAATGATTTGGAATTGGCCACTTTCTAGCAATAAGGATTAAGGAAGTCGACCATGAGAATTTTTGTTTAGAATGTCATTCATGTCATATTGATGAGGACATGTCTTTCTTTCTGATGGAATGGGGTTTGATGATTCATGAATAATTTTTTACTTATCTCAGTTTCTTGTCGATTTGTTTCTGTTTACTGATTAGATTTTCATTTCACAGGCAGATTTTGATTTATGTTCTGAATGCTTTAATAACGGGAAGTTTGGCTCTGACATGTCTTCGTCGGATTTCATTCTCATGGAGCCAGCTGAGGTTCCTGGTGTAAGTGGTGGGAAGTGGACAGATCAGGAGACCCTCCTACTCCTTGAAGCATTGGAACTTTATAAAGAAAATTGGAACGAGATTGCTGAGCATGTTGCCACGAAAACAAAAGCTCAGTGTATATTGCACTTTGTTCAAATGCCAATTGAGGATACCTTTCTTGATTGTGATGGCGAAGTTGATACAACTCTCCAGGAAAATGCAGATGCAGCTTTAACCAATAATGATTCATCTATTCCTAAAGATGCTCCTGAAACAACAGAGACTAAAAGTGGTGCTAGTGAGTGTCAGCCTCTATCTTCTCCAATGGAGACTTCAAAACCAGAAGATGCCAATGAAGTTAAAGCTTGTCAGGAAACAGGTGAGAACTGTGCAGTGAAGGCTCTTAGGGAAGCATTTGAAGCTGTTGGTTCACTTCCAACACCTGGCACCCCACTGACATTTGTTGAAGCAGGAAATCCTGTTATGGCATTGGTAAGCTGAATGTTTATTTGCAGAAAATTAGGGCATTCCTATTCTGTTCCTATTTATAAAATTTGTTTCTTATTAAAATAAAAAAGGGTGGGAGGGGCATTTATTAGGTTGCATTCCATGTGCAGTTCCATGACTAATGAACCCATTTGAAATGTTTTCAGAATACAGCTAAACAATTTTATTCTGATTTGATGTGCAAATTTGCCCTAAGTAGACTTCTACACTATAATTTTGTACAAGTTGCTCTTTTCATCTTCCGGATTAACTACTTCAAGCCATTTCAGTGTTAATGTAGTTTCATGGAGAACCAGGTATGACTCGTGTATTGCAAGAAGTTGATAAGCACCAATTTGTAATGAGGCTAACGAATAAATGTCCAGCTGAATATATACTATTCACTACCCCTCTAAGTTCCAATAGGGAAGCATCTGAAACTGGCGATTAGTTCTCACTGACCAGTGAAAATGGATAATCAGTCAAGAGGCTCAATGGAGGAACCAGTACCATAGGTTATTGTTCTTCCTTTTAAGTTGTTGCCTAGCATCTTTAGAACTGGCTTGTAGAGTTGATGTGTGAAGTCTTGAAAATATTTTAGGCTTGCCTCAAGGTGAGGTGTTCCTGGAATGCCTTGGGCAAGGTGGTTCGGAATTACCACGAACCTTTAACAATTTAACAGGGATCTCATTAGGCCTACAGCCCACAAGTATTAAGCCACTTCAACCTGTTTTAATATATCTATATACAATCTTCAACTAATTTTGTTGGTGATGGAATATTAATAATTAATCGTTGTTTTAACTTTGTGAGTATGCTCTTAAATGTCTACAAAGTGTAATTTTTCCCATGTATTTCTCCCTTTTGCCATTATTTAAATTGTATATTTCTTAAATTTATAAGTCGAATATGTAGAGGGACTCTTCACTTTCTGCCTTAGGCTTACACTCTGCCTTGCTGGGAATACAACACCTTTGTTTTTGGCTTTAACAACAATGATGTTTTGTTACATATTGCTTTTGCTTCTACAGGCGGCTTTCCTGGTACGATTGGTGGGACCTGATGTTGCAACGGTTTCAGCCCATAGTTCTTTGAAATCCACATCTGGTAATTCTCCTGCCATGCAGCTAGCTGCGAGGCATTGCTTTCTTCTAGAAGATCCCCCTGATGACAAGAAAGAGCCAGCTGGATCTGAGAGGTATGTCTTCTTGTTTGGAGCCTATATATCTGCAACGTTCATGACTTTTATATCTGATATCAGTGAGAGATTTGCAGTGCTGTTGCTGAGATGGTTGACCGGGATGCTCAGAATGATGGGAACCAGAAAGATGGGAACCAGAAAGAGGACAACTCTGTCTCAGTTGTGGATGAGAACCAGCAAGATGGAATCCAGAAGGAGGACAACTCTGTCTCAGTTGTGGATGGGAACCAGCAAGATGGACTCCAGAAGGAGGACAACTCTGTCTCAGTTGTGGATGGGAACCAGCAAGATGGAACCCAGAAAGAGGACAACCCTGTCTCAGTTGTGGATGGTGGAGACTTATTAAATGATCAAAGCAACAAGAAAACTGAGGATTCTGTTCAAGAAGAAAAAAAATCATTAGCTTCTCCCACTGATGAATGCACAGAGAAATCAGAGGCCACAAAAGAACCAGATGTTATGAGTACTCATGAGGAGGTTGAACCTGTTATTTTGAATGATTCTAGCAATTCAGAGTTACTAAAGGACCACCCACCAAGTACTAAGAAGGAATCTGATGATGTAGCATCCAAGGAGGAGCTTGTGCCAAGTTCTGTGAAGAAATCAGGAGATGAAGCCTCAGTAGGAGAGCCCTCTCAACCTGTAGAGGCACCAAAGGATGTGGATATGGTGTCTGACTCTTTGCCTGCAGAAAAGAACGAGCCCCAGCATCCAGTTACACCAAATTCGACAGTTGAAAATGGAGCAAATACAGGTTTTATTCTTTGAGAACTTCTTGTTAGATTTGATAAATCATGTTGTATGTTGGTATTAGGGAATTAGGATATACTTGGAGTCAAGAATAATTCAGATATTCGGAATTAATTGTGAAAATATAGTTATGCCTGCCACTTATTTCTGAATCATTGAGTTACATGCAATTCAGTTGTGAAAGGAAAAGGTGTGTTGATGAATTAGGAGAATTTTTTAACCATGGTGTACCTGGGTTGTGCAGGTGGTGAATATGGATTTTGTCAGAGTGGAATTGTGGATTGCAAAATGCATGCCTGCTCTTTTCTGATTGTATTTCCTCTTTTTCTTTTTTCTTTTTTTTTTTTCTTTTTTTCAGGTGATGATCAAGCAAAAGATTGTAAAAATGAGAACCATGACTCTATAGAGAAAAAGGATGATCATAATATCGATAAAATAAAGCGTGCTGCTATCACAACTGTCTCAGCTGCAGCAGTGAAGGCAAAACTTCTAGCAAACCAGGAAGAAGACCAAATACGACAACTTGCTACATTGTTGATTGAAAAGCAGGTACTTTCATTGCCATGGCTTAGGGCCCATTTGCGTTAGCTTATACTAAAATCACTTTTGGAGAACTATTTCTTCACACATCTCTTTTAAATTATATTCAAATCATGTCTTCACATATCAACATTTTCATTTAAAAGTGATCGTGGTAAAAGTTGGGGCGTCCTAACTTTTGCCACAATCACTATTAGTATGAAAATTTTGCCATGCATCCTATTATCCTTCAAGTTGTTCAAAAGTGATTATCATTTCCCCTCTTAGATCAAGTGAAATTTTAAGCTCCAAAAGCGATTCTAGGAAAAGCTAATGCAAACGGGCCCTTACAGCATTATAGTCTTTGATTGATTTTTGGGATTTTGATTCTTTTTGGAGGTTCTCATTTCTTGCAGTTGCACAAGTTGGAATCCAAGTTGGCATTCTTTAACGAGATGGAAAGTGTAATGTTGAGGGTAAGGGAACAAATGGACAGGTCAAGGCAGAGGCTTTACCATGAGCGGGCACAGATAATTGCTGCTCGACTTGGCTTACCAGCTTCCTCATCTAGAGCAATGCCAGCATCTTTGCCTACCAACAGAATTGCAACAAACTTTGCAAATTCAGTTCCAAAGCCCCCAATGAGCATGACTTCTCAAAGGCCACCAATTTCTAGACCCATGATGACGTTGGCTCCTCCCTCTTCAAACCCATTTTCATCTACTACAGTGGCTGGAAGTTCAAGTCGGCCTTCCAGCCAGGACAAACTTTCTTCAGTTGGTACGAAGTAACCATATTCGAGTACATGCGGATACAATCCCATACATTCATATACAGCAGTCGTTTACAACCAATTTTACCAAGTGAGTACATGTTGGTAGTTGTTGTTATTATTGCTATTTTACTGGATTTGGGCAGATTCTTGAGGTCCTGTTTGAGAACTTGAAATTTTGGCCAATTGAATACAACCTCTGTCCAAATTGCCAAAATTGTGATTGGTAAACTTGAAGTTATGGGTTCAGAAAGCTCCTCAACAAGCAATTTGTTTTGTATAAAGAAGAAGATTGAAAAGAAAGAGAAGAGAAAAGAACAGAAAAAACCTTAAGAAATGGATAGACTGTGACTATGATTTTGAACTGGCTGGCCTTATTTTTGTGTTTCCCAAAATGACCCTGAGAGATTGGGACTTTAGTAGTAAACTTTTTTTTTTTGCAAATTGGGGAACTTATTATATCTCCTGGATCGGAAGTCACTTAAGTAATTTAACGTATCCTTCTATTCTCATTTCTCATTCTTTAGACAGAGAGAGATAGGGTTACAATAGTAGTTTGATACTAAGCAGAAGATCATCTCCTTTAAGTTCTCCTGACCTTAAAAATCCCTAGTAGTGACTGAAAATAATGGGTCCTCAACCTTTGCATGGTCCCCAAGTTTATAGCACAGGGATAGGGGATAGAATATGAAGTTGCTTTAGACAACTATATTTTTTCTTATTCCATTTGATTATTATGATCATCAACTCGAGGGAGTACAAAAGTAGTATGGAAATGAGTTCGCTGCATTGTGTTCGACATGCTATTTGAAATTGCTCTGTTTTGTTGTCAATAACCTTCAAAGTGGTTATATTCCAGGTGCAGTGGTTCTTTTTGGGAACTTTTGAGAAATGACATCATTTACATATGGGTGTTTGCAAAGATCGAAAAGATCTTGGGGAAACCAATGTCCTTAATTGATTTTAGTGCAACAAAGAGCAGTTTTGATTCTCCATGCATTGTCCATGTTTGATTTGGGGTTCTAACACAGCTTTTTTTTGGTGTGACTCAGTTTTTCCAATGTGAGAATATGCACCTTTAGTTGCTGAATAATTTTATTTCCACAATATGGTTGAAATACTCTCTCTCTCTCTCTCTCTCTCACACACACACACACATACACGCGCGCGCACACACATATACACATTTATGTTTAAGTTCTTAATCATCTCGAATACCTTCTTTGTCTTTAATCCAGCCAATTCTTGAAAAGTCCTCGAGCATAGGTGAGTTTGATTCCAGGAGCAGCACCACTTCTTTTGTAGCGCTTTGAAGACCTGAAACCCATACTCACAAATATAATTGGCATCCCATTCTTTGCATAATCATGGAAGAGAAAGAGAAGAGCAGGTGCTTTTAGGTATCTTTGCTTACTAGGTCTCAATTGCAGAATTGGCTGCCTTTGTCTGAAATTGGAGATTCCGGGTATGGTCAAACTTGGTAACTTGCAGCTTGGTCTTGCCTGGTCTTTTGATTATTTTGTTAGAGGCATAAAGTCAATTTAGTTGAAATGTTTAACATGTACAAGTTAGTATGTTGTCTGTTCAAAATTCTGTTTCTCTTGCTACCAAATATAAGAAATATTACATGGGATTTATTACTATAACATAGATGTTAAGATGTTGATAAATGTTCATCTGCCTCTATAATGGTTTCTCTGGAGTTTGAAATTTTGTGGGCTGCATGCAAATGTCAGCAAATTTTGGATTTGGTGTGGGTACTTGCCCTTAAGTAAATTGAAGCTAGATTTAAATAAACATTTGACCGACTTTTTTTTTTTAAAAAAAAAAAGGCTATCTTTAATGAAAACATGGAAAATTTTGGCCATATACTACAATCTGTGTTGGAATATAAAATGTAATAAAAAATTCAAGATGTTTCGGCATAAAGAGATTAAAGTTGAGTTCTAAACTTTCTAAGAGTGTAAGAAGGGGCAATGGAAATGTGTTTTTTGATATATAGAGAAGGTGAGTTCAAGCCAGCTGCTGCCAGGTCAGGTTTTAAAATATTGTTTCAGAACGTTGTACGCCACTGAATTCTTGCATGGTTTGCCAGAAAGAGGAGAAAAAGCAGCTTGCGCTGAGAGTTTTTTTCATTCTCTTGCTCTAAGTCCAGAATCATCAGAGTTTTCCCTCATTCTTCCCTCGTAGTTGAGTGGCCATGGCTATAAATATGCCTATGCTGTCATGTTTAATGCTTCTTCCATCTTTACAAGAAATCATCATTCTGCTGCGCCCCCAAGACTGTTTGGCAAATCTGAAAAACTAACCAATTGAAATGGTTTTTATTTCAGCCCTATTTTATTAGTCCCTTTTCCCTGCAAATCATAAGTAGACCAACTATAACCTAGTTTATATACAAACCAAATGGGCATATGGCGCAGAAAAAGATTGAACCCAACCTAATCCAATTTTGAGAGTTCCTAAGCATGCCAAATTATGGGAATTAGTGTGCTGAATATGTTGTCAAGTCTCACATCACTCAGGTACATGCTATAGTATTGATCCTGTTTAAGATGGAGGATTGAGCTCATGAAAGTCTCACGTCACTTCGATAGGGTCACCTATTAAAGATTGTTTGAGCTCTTGACAACAGCATCTAAGCGAGAACAATGTTGATCACGTAGCCCCTTGATTTGATTCTTGTACTATGGTCTGGGCCTGAAACAATGTGCTTTCCAGACTCGAAAGAAACGGTGGCCGTGCATAGAATAAATTTCGTACCTTTACAATACTCTGTTAATAAACATTCAATATTTCAATATTTAACATGAAGTAGAATCGCTAAACTAATATTAGAATGATAACTGACAAAAATAATGATACAGTGCCTAATAAGAAATCAAATGCAACTCTTAACAAGCAGTGTACGTACACAGAAAACACCAGACAACCAAGTTCAACCAGCACTAAAAACAACCATTCTGTTTCTCATGCAAAACACTATTGTACAGTGTAGCCTCACACAAACAAATAGGAATGGGAAACTGGGGCCAAACTGTTTGACGAACGCGAAACAATTTCTTATTGTTCCTGAAAAAAATATCAGCCACAATATATATTTAGCACTCGCATCCAGTCGACCTCGGCTGACTGCTGCTCCCAACATCAATGGTGTCTGGCAAATAGCTTCAGAATGCAGAAAATTCCACCAGAAGCAAACCAGAGGAAACAATTTGGTGTTAGTATTCCAAAAGATTACTAGAGTTATTCTTTCAAAAAGAAACTTAAATCAAAACTATGGATGTGTTCAACTTCAAAAAATACGTTATCCTAGTAATCATTAGTGTTTGCAAGCTTTCTTGCTGGTCAATTGCAAACAGTCTAATTACACAATGAAATATTGTATATATGTCCTTTACCAAGAAGTAGAGCACAACAGAACAAGCAACTGAATGAGGACAATGGTATTATGCAGCATAAGTAAAGATATTGCATTATTTTATTTATGGCCACTCTAAATTTCAGAATGGTAAATTACAGCAGCCAATTGCCGTTCTAGTATTACTATGGTAAAAAAAATTTCTAGCACGTCAATAAATTTAGAAGTATTTTCTACTTGATTAACCAAATAAAAAT
Source organism: Hamamelis virginiana (assembly GCA_017140935.1). Lineage (NCBI taxonomy): Eukaryota > Viridiplantae > Streptophyta > Magnoliopsida > Saxifragales > Hamamelidaceae > Hamamelis > Hamamelis virginiana. The sequence continues at coordinate 357,935 of JAESVK010001359.1, read as the reverse complement.
ATATATTCGATCCTAAAAAGCAAACAGCATATGACCCAAGCTTCATTGGAAAGATAATATATGAAGAAAAGGAGAAATTCCTGCCACTGATTAAAGAACTATGCTCACTGAATTGTGATCATAAATTCAAAACAATCACAATCGAATAAGAAATGAAGTACTGCTCATCTGGAAATTCACTGAATTATCATCCAAAGAAACTAACTTCAATCAGATTAGATCTGTCAAAAGAACAGCTCAAAAAATTCCCTAGAAGTCATAACCAACTAGGTAAGGACAAAATATATGACTTACATCTCACAGTGAGAGCATAAAATAATAATAATGATAAAAAATATATATAGGTATTAGATGAGTAATTAATATGTAGCTAATGGATGATTGCAATCATCTACGTAGGTTAAATTTGTGGATGTTTCCAATGCTAAGAGGACAAATTTGTCGGCTATAATCAGTGTTCCCATTCTCTACTCTGAATTAAATATTATGGGACATGTATGTGTTTGTGTGCACACGCGGGCACCTGTAGGTGGGTGGGTGGGATGGGGGGAAGATGGTTTTAGATTTTTAACTTACATCTCTTCCTCTTCCCCAGTCTTCAGGGCATTCTTCGCTATGACCTGGAAAGCTTCTTCCACATTGATGCCGTCCTTGGCAGAGGTCTCAAAGTAAGGAATATTTCCTTTTGAGGCACACCAAGCCCGAGCCTTTTTCTCCGAAACCTGTAATAGTTCATAAAAAAGTGACACATTAACTTCAACAATGAAAAGATAATGATATCATAAGTGAAATTATAATACACTTGCAACAAATTCAAGGAAACACATACCACTCTACTGTTTCCACCATCCACATCAACCTTATTTCCTAAAACAACAAATGGGAAATTTTCTGGATCTGAAGGACTCGCCTGCAGAAAAATTCTCAAATCATTAGCAAAAATTCATCTTTTCTATAATTAAAAAAAATAATAATAAAAATAATAAATCCTGGACATACTGCTGAGGATATGCTCTGTACCACAAATAACTCCATTCAAATTCAAATAATTGCAGAGTTGCAGACTATCAGTGAATTCCATTTTATTATAAAACTTATACACCCACCATCAGCAATTTTAAAACCCACTTATTTTTCTGTGATAATGTAAATAAATTAACCTCATACCATAATCTGTATATTACAGTAATTATTACTTATATTTAAATCATCAATATTATTGATAAAAATGGAAAGAAAAGGATGAAATACAAGGAGAAAGAGGATGAGGTATTGAAACAAGACAAAAGAAAACAAATGGGAAAAGAAAAAAGAACTGCCCTTTTCTGGAAAAATACAGTGTCCAATTGAGGACGAGGAGTACCTGAATAAGAAATTCTTCCCTCCAATTATTTAGATTGTCAAATGACTTCATCACATTAACATCATAAACAAGAACACAGCAATCAGCACCACGGTAGAAGGCAACGCCAAGGCTTTGAAACCTTTCCTGGCCAGCTGTATCCCAGATCTGCCGAAACAAAAGAAAGTAGACTGAATATTGACAGCAACTTACCAAATTACCCAAGAGTATAAGAAATCGAGACAGATAGCATCAGAATTTACTGATTTAAATGTTAATCAAAAACAATTGCGGCATTTACATTAAGGTTAGAATCATCGAAGATTATACATTTGGAAGGAATTGGACTAATGATGTGTTAAAGCATATGAGTTCTGCTAGATTAGGCCATGCAATAATCAGTGGCCTACCAATATGTACCCTAGATTACAAAATCTTAAAGCATATGAGTTCTGCTTGATTAGGCCAGCAATAATCAGTGGCCTACCAATATGATACAGTGATACCCTAGATTACAAAATCCACAGAGCAAACGAGTAATGATGGTTTGATTAGCGGATTGGG
>JAESVK010001359.1:340026-352660 GCA_017140935.1 Hamamelis virginiana | reverse complement strand
CTATATATATATATATATATATATTTAATCTAGTAGCTATTTTCTAATTTGTAGATGCTAGTTTTGAAATTTGGTAATAACATGGACTCACCTTGTCATAAATTCCAACCAAAAGATTTTTTATAATCAAACTTTTTGCAATATATAATGCAAAGAGAAATATTCTAGTTAACATTTGCTGATTTTACGGCCGTTAGAAAGTAACAAAAGTTAAGTATGTTTAATAAAATTTTTATTTTTATTTTAAGTTTTTATTATTAAAGTAAAAAAATATGATGAGTAGTTGTTGTATTTATATTTGAGCAGTGGCTTGGATTGCATTAGCATCAATATAAATTTAGAGGCCTTATTAATAAATTCTACTTCTAAAAGCAACTTATATTTGATTCTTGGTTAATTAGAAGCAATAGAAATGATCCTACAAGCATATACTTACTTTATAGATAATTGTGGGACAAGTATTTTGAAAAACAAACTGTTCGATTAGATATTATTCTTATGCATGTCATGTATACAAAAATTTATAGTAATCCAATGGTTAGTTTTTTAGAAATATCATTGAAAAATTTTGAGAATTTTTAGCCGTTATAATTTTTTACTGTCTATATCTTGAGATGGAGACATTGGATCACCATGATACTTGGCATGCATGATTTCCATTAGAAGTGTATCCAACCTAACAAAGAGTTATTCAACATGTAAATGCCACAATTAACTAAAGGCATCACACTGAACTAAAGTCAGCATATATGCATAGGATTAGGATTAATTGTTAGGAGCAATTTAAAAAAAAAAAAACTACTTAATAAATCTTTATCCAAACTTGATTTTTTTTTTTTTTCCAATTAGTTTCTTATTCTCATTTATGAGGAATGGAATCCAGAACCTCAGCCGATGAAAGGAGAGGCATGAACCATGCTTTGTGACAAAGCTCAATGTTGACTTTTCTACTTTTTGCTTTCAAAACCAAAAATAAATAGATGGATAATTTTTTTTTGAAAAGTCCAATCAAACACCCTAGCTCAAAATCAACAATTGTTTTTATTATTTTTTTTATTTACTTAATTTTCAGTCTTCAATTCATACTGAACATTCATATATATACAATAATGATCAAGTGCGGTATGTACCGTAAATGCGGTACATGATGCTCGTGCATATACGCGCATGCCACGAACGGCCAAAATCGATGTACCATATGCGGTAGATACCGCACCTGATCAAAATTTCATATATATATATATATATAGATCAATAGACCATATCCTGACAAATAATTCAACATGAATCCCTGTAAAAGAGCAATATATTCTTAAAATATACAGATGGTACCCACATATTTTGGGATTTAGATGCCAAGGTAAGCCAGGTGGTTCCACTTCTAGCAAACGTGATTTATTAAAGCTACACGTAGTAACTTGGTGAAAGAAAAACCTAAAAAACATGCACTTCTAACAAACATATTTTACCAAACACTTCTTAAAAAAACCTAAATGAACTTTTGGCACCAGGAAATCTATTTGGAGTCTTCCAAATGGGGGCCCAAACACTATCTAATATTTAGTGTGGAATCATCACTCCCGCATTGGAGTAATGATTTAAGCCACTTGAATGATCTAATGGACATTTAATTATTTGTTGACTTAAACTAAATCAACATTTATTGAGTAAATGATAACTCATATTTAGTAACCTCTATAAGACAATTTGATTTTGCATCCGCAAAAAGCAAAGCTAGAAACTTGTTTTCATAACTGAATTTTCTAAGCTTTTCCAAACAACAATTCTATTTGTCCTCCATTTTCATCCTCTCTAGTGTATCAGCTGACCAACCTAGAACAGTTATTTTAAAAAACCAACCGTTGGATTTGATGTTCCACTTATACGTATCAAGAATGCAAAAAATCATATTGATCCAATTGTTGGTTTTTCAAAAAATAGATTGTGACAGTTTTTCATAATTTTTTCATAATTTTTACAATTTTTTCAAAATTGCAAAAACTAACTATTAGATCAATGTGATTTTTTGCATTCATGATAAGTATAAGTAAAATATCAAATCCAACGATCGGTTTCTCGAAATACCTATTCCAAATTGATCGTATGCACTAGGGAAGACAAAAAAAAAGAACAAACGAAATTTTCCTTTTTCAAAACATGTAACATTGGGTGGAAGTTAATTCCACAGCTTTTATGTAAAGTGAATTAAGAAAGCCGTGTTGGGCGGAGAGCAGTGACAATTGTTAGGCCCGGCTTATTTCTGATATAAACTGTATTTGACCAGGAAAACAACTGACAATTGTTAGGCCATTTTACAAGTAATTAATGAGGTGGAAAATTGGAGCATGAGATGGTAATTCACTGGCCTTGAATGGGTAAAAAGAGATAACAAACGACAACCCAGAAAACAAAGGTCTGGCAAAAGACAACACACCAAAAAGAATGGTAAGTTTGGGTAAAAATCAGCTTTGGTAATTCCCTTTTTGCAGTGTTTCAATTCATGGGCTTTTTTTTTAATTATCCAAAAAAAAAAATTCATGGGCTTTTCCAATCACATCGTGCCACATGTACAGTAGTACTAGGAAGCAGTCGTTAAATTAAGTGAATTACTACAATGCCCTTAACTTTAGATGAAATGACATGGGTATCCCACTTTTTTTTTGCCTTTTTATTTTTTGTTTGGGAATAGAAGGGAATTTGAAAAGAAAAGGTCATGTCCCCTCTTTGTAGGAGGTGAACGGGGCTGGTTTGCCGTTTGTTTGATGGGTCTTTTACCATGAAAGATCATTTGACTCTCCTTCCTTTGAGAATTGTCCTACCCTTCTCCCCAAGGTCCTCCCTCTCTCTCTCTCTCTCTCTCTCTCTCTCTAGAACAACAAGAACAACAAATTGCTCTAAATTACATGATGAAAGTAAATATTGATGAGTGATGGCTAAAACTTAAATAGAGTTATAGAAATTCTTATTTTTGCCTTGCATGCATAGCTAGGTTAATCAAAATTCATGTTACATTATCTTATGTTGGCTTATATATCTCTTTAGTGCAAATTGTTACATTGATGGCTTATTTCTTGGCACATATTCATGCTCTCTTAATGTAAATTGTTTCTTATATGGTCTTTCATTTTCTTTGTCGGATTTTCAATTTAGGATTCATCATCATTTGGAGGAGTGGCAGGGTTTTTTCTGGCGCATTTTGAACATAATCTTGTCGGTAAGCTCCTCAAATGGCTTCATCATCGCCGCCAACCAATTCTCCTCCTTCACCAACACCTCCATCATCCTCGTCGCCGTCGTCATCACCACCACCACAGCCATCATCATCACCTCCACCGTCATCATCACCACCACCTCCGACACCACAATCATCATCGCCCCCACCATCATCGTCGCCACCACCGGAAACTTCACCACCTCCACCAGCAGCTTCATCACCGCCCCCTAAAACATCTCTGACAGCCCCTCCTCCAAAGGCCTCATCATCACCTTCACCACCATCACCACAAAACTCAAATTCTTCTTCACCTCCTCCCCCTAAAGAGAGTGCTTCACCTGCCCCACCTTCAAACAACAATTCAAAATCACCACCCCCACCACCAACACCCCAATCATCGAATAATGCCCCACCAACACCTCTACAGTCCTCATCAACACCACCACCTTCTTCTAAATCACTCTCACCTCCGTCTCCATCACGACGCCACTCACCACCACCATCTTCGTCAAGCGACAACTCATCATCCGATTCACTGCCCCTCATTATAGGAGTTGTTGCCGGAGTAGGGTTGTTGTTTATACTCATGCTAGCCATCTCGTGCTGGTTGTGCTGTAGAAAGAAGAAGAAATCACCGCCAGATCAAATGCGGTTCTATAAGAACCCCCATCAACAATCCAAAGGTATATGTATATTGAACCCAATAGAATACTGTCATAAGACGCATCTTGCGTAATATGATCTCCATATGGTCAAATGCATAACAGACTTTGAGAAATTGACGGTTGGATTATATACAAGTTTTTTAAAAAACTGGCAGAAAAAAAGTGTAATATTTTGAAGAACAAAAATATCATAATTTTTCATAATAACATTTATTAGAAACTGACTTTTGGGTCACTTTGAATTTTTGGCGAACATTAAAGTTATAAGAAGTGTATTTAATCCCACCGTTAGTTTTTCAAAAAAAAATTCTATAAATTTTTTAAAATCTTTTCTGCAATTGGCCTGCACATACAGCTCAATTTGTATAAAGTACAACTTATAATAAACTCCTTGTTGAACTCAAAAACCTTTTGCTAGCTAGATTTTGACCTCAAAGAAGCTTATTTTATGGTTAAATGCAGTTGGTGAATATTACAATGGTTCAACACATCCTAGCAATTGGAACAACAATCACAATCTACATTCACCATCCGGTACTCCAATGGGTCCGGTGCCTTCACCTCCTGGTGCAATGGGTCATGCACATGGAGGAGGAGGATGGCCATCACCGCCATCAGGCATGATGATGAACAATAGTGGTGAGATGAGTTCCAATTACTCAGGCCCACACCATCAATATTCTCCTTCCACGCCGACGCCGCCGCACCCGGCCCTTGTTCTTGGGTTCAATAAGAGCACCTTCACATATGATGAGCTAGCTGCTGCCACAGGAGGTTTCTCTCAGGCAAATTTGTTGGGACAAGGTGGATTTGGGTATGTTCATAAAGGGGTGTTGCCAAATGGGAAGGAAGTAGCAGTGAAGAGTCTCAAATCTGGCAGTGGACAAGGAGAGAGAGAGTTTCAGGCTGAGGTTGAGATTATTAGCCGTGTTCATCATCGCCATCTTGTTTCACTTGTGGGGTATTGCATTGCTGGAGGTCAAAGGATGTTGGTTTATGAATTTGTTCCTAATAATACTCTCGAGTACCACCTTCATGGTATGCTTTAATTTACATGCCCCTATAATTATCTAATGCTGCTTGCATGGGTGGATTTAGAGTGGGGCCAGTGGGGGCCGGGTAACTGCCCCATCCAAATTTTAAAATCTTTTGAGGTTAATTCTAAAAAATTAGAAATTTCAAATATTTTTAAAATTGTCCCTACTATGTTATATGTGAAAAATCTTTTAAACTTTAGTTTTAGTTTCAAAGTTTTAATATTCTTTTAGAAAGTAAAGAAATTTAAATTTAATAGATGTTTAAGTCACATATGATGGGGTCTTTGAGTCTCTCTCATTTAATTATCTCTTTTAGGATAAAAATATGGTCAGATACTTGTAATTATAGATTTTATAAGATTAAATTTAATATTATGATGAGTTTTTAAGTGCCCCTACCTAACAATTGACATGTTGGTCTAAGAGCATCTTTAATGGTATACCATTTGAGCTACCATTGTCAAAATTTGGCATTGACACTCAAATAAATTGCTCCAAATGTGTATCATTTGAGGTACAAAATTTTGGCAATAGGCATATAAGGTTGCCAAATTTGGTACCTGAAATGACAATTGTCATTTGTACCATATCATATTTTCCCTTAAAAAAATGAGAAATACAAAAATATACTATTATTAATGCTTTAGAGCACATATGTGACAAAATTTGGCACTGATCCATTTGATACCATTTAAGGTGCCAAATTTTGGAATTGACATATCAAATAATATGAATGCATTGGAAATACTCTAATGACATGTATTTCCCCTAGAGAAAAACTTCATATTTGAGCACATGAAAAATTCATCGATATTCATTTGCTAATGTAGGGATAGGTTGTTATAGTTCGACTAAAAATTACCCCCACATTGATAAAATCCTAGCTCCGCCCCTGGAACCCTGAAACCTACTTGTGTTTGGATTATGGGAAAAGCAAGGGAAAGGAATAGAGAATGGTGGAGAGTATTTAGAAATGGATTCCGCTTTTAAACAACTTTAAAATATTTTTTCCTTTTCTTCGAGATCCAAACAGATCGAGGTTATGATTGTTGCTGTTATTGATGTCATTGTCAAATTTACAGGAAAGGGTCGTCCACCCATGGACTGGTCCACGAGGCTCAAAATTGCAATGGGATCAGCTAAAGGGCTTAGTTACCTTCATGAAGATTGTAAGTCTTTCATACAATTGATTAATCTCTCTCTCTCTCTCTCTCTCTCTCTCTCTCTCTCTCATTATTGGTTTCTCTCTCTACTATATATATGCAGGCCACCCTCGCATTATCCACCGAGACATTAAAACTGCAAATATTCTACTCGATTACAATTTTGAAGCTATGGTATGCACATCAATATTGTTATTTAGCAATATTAGAATCCATATGGTTTGTTTAGATTTGTAGATTTATTTGGGCTAATGGATGATGTTGGAAATATATACTACTAATTCAGGTGGCAGATTTTGGATTGGCAAAGCTATCTTCCGATAACTACACTCACGTGTCTACACGTATCATGGGAACATTCGGGTAAGCAATATTAAGTTATGTAAACTGTCATTTTTATAGATAATTGTGTGTTGGATTAGATATTCTATTATATTTATGAATATCATACATGCCAAAAATTACGGTGATTCAATGTCAAAATTTTAAAATATATTTATAAAAAACTGTGACTGATGAAAACTGTCATAATTTTTTTTAGTGATATTTATGAGAAATCGGCCGTCAAATCACTGTAATTTTTGGCATACACGACATGCATAAGTACAGTACGTATTTAATCCAACTGTCATTTTTAAAAAATATGCATCATTATCTATAGACTTCATGTTTACATAAGTTTATATAAGCATATGCTGACTGGATCATTAATTTCTGATTAAATCTGTACAGTGATGTGTGATTTTCTTAATTAATTTGTTGGGTCAAATGCAGGTACTTGGCGCCTGAGTACGCATCAAGCGGCAAGCTAACAGACAAATCTGATGTATTTTCATATGGTGTCATGCTCTTGGAACTCATAACTGGTCGACGTCCTATAGATACCACTAATGAATATATGGAAGACAACTTAGCCGATTGGGTTCGAGTCATCCTCCTTATCTCACTAACTAACTATCTATTTGCTTCATTGCATTCAATTTTTTCAACATTTAGATGATATGGATATGGCAAGAATAAATAATCGATTCTTTTATTAATTATTAATGGAAATTTTACCAAAATATTGTCAAGGTTTCCCAAATTTTCCAAAATAAATCCTATTAAATCCTACTTTTTAAGAATTACTAAACTAATTTTATTTATTATTTTTTTTTTTTATAAAAATGCCTTTTGAAGTGAACAATCACCATTTTGAATCACAATTCCCAATTTTACTAATAATCACTAATTCTCAAAAATGCATGCAATCCCCTATATGTAACTTTTATCCATCATTTAATGAAGATGGGATAACTTATGAGATGATTTGGTATAAATACGGATGTCTCTACGGATTGGTCATTGATTGTTAACAAAATTGGTGATAATATACAATTTTGGCGATTGGTTTTTTTTTTTTTTTTTTGATTACATAATCAACTTATGATTAGAAATTCTATTTTTTTTTTGTTTTTAAAAAAAAAAAAAAAACTGGTGAATGGTGACTATGTAATATTTTGGTGATTATGTATTATTTTGGTAATTATGTGAAAATTTAAAAAGTTAAATTTAAATTTTATAACCGTTAGAAGGACAGAAATTAATGTCCAATTTTTCATAAAGAGGTTTAGTTTAGTAATTTTTTCAAAATGAAATTTATTTTGGAAATAAATTGAAATATTGGGAATTTTTTAGTAATTTGCCCATTATTAATTTGTTCGTTAGTTTTCGTTTTCTTTTTTTACTTTTTTTTTTTTTTCAATTTATTCTGTTTAATTTGCATGTATATAAACAGGCGAGACCTATTCTATTACGTGGATTGGAAGATGGAAACTTTGACGAGCTCGTGGATCCACGTTTAGAGAGAAACTACAACCCTCCAGAGTTTATTAGAATGGCAGCATGTGCTGCTGCATGCATAAGGCATTCTGCAAGGAGGCGACCCAAGATGAGCCAGGTAATTAATTAGAAGCTCCCATTATAACTTCTCTGTGTTTCTACCTAAGTTAAAGGATGAACATTTCATATAGAAGTAGTGTCATGGCATGGGGACCAAAAATTTTTTAACTAAAACTGTTTATGTATTTAAAAAATACACAAAATCAGAGGTTTTATCATGCTACCTGGGCTACCTGTCACATCATTTGGTTTAAAATTTTTTATTTAAAATCTGATTTATTTAATTAGTATGTATTTTTCTTTCATATAAGTGTTTAATTAAACATGTTGAAAATTAATTTGTAACAAGGGAGCAATTTTTGCAACCAAGCAAGACTAAATAAATAAATCGACTTGAGCTGAATTGAGTAGAGTTTTAGATTGTTTGAGCTAGGTAAAAAAATTGATATATGACTCACTCAAGCTTTGCTCGCTTATATATACTGACTTAACTGAGTCCATCGAGTTTTATTTTATTTGAGATTGACTTATTTATTAAATGAATCTAAACTTTAAGTTTAAGTTTGACTCAATGATGCGTTTGGATAAGCTTCTACTTTCTGTTTTTCTACTTTTAAAAGTAAAAAAATGAAAGTTTTTTATATTTTCTATAGTGTAAAATTTTGATACTTACTTTTAAAAGTTGAGGAAGCAAAAATTTCTTGCTACCTCAACTTTTTAAAGTAATTATCAAATTTTTTGCACTCAAAATTTTCATCTTTTTATTTTTAAAAGTAAAAAAATAAAAAGTAGAAGATTATCCAAACAGACCCTTAATAATCAATCAAAATAAGTTTTTATAGAATTTATATTTATAAACGACTTGATTCATTTACTAATAAAAATTTATGGAAAGCAGATAGTACGGGCATTGGAAGGCGACGTGTCATTGGAAGACTTAAACGAGGGGGTGAAACCAGGCCAGAGTACACATTTTGGCTCAAGTGGCAGCGATTACGAAAATGGTGCATACAGTGCGGACATGAAGAAATTTAAAAAGATGGCATTAGCAAGCCAGGAATATGGAAGTAGCGAGTTTGGGGCCACTAGTGAATACGGCCTTAATCCATCATCTTCAAGCAGCGACTCTCAAGACGTTGTCAAGAGTGAGAGCCGGAAGCACTTCCGTTGACCCAAACACAGTCTTAACAACCAAGTAAGAAACGAAGAAAGATACTAGAGAGAGAGAGAGAGAGAGAGAGGGGATCATCATTCATATGTAATGTGCACATAAATGGATGGGTAAGAGGAAAAAAAGAAAAAGAAAAATGCTATTTCACCTATATTTCACCGGTGTTTAATCACCCATCTCACGTGGACCAATTATATTTATAATAATTTTGAAAAAAAAATAAAAATATCATTTTTATATATCCATGCGAACTGCACACCATATGTCAATTAGTGTGGGTGGTAAAAAAATCGATGAAATAGGTGGGTGGAATAGTATTACTTAAAAAATTATGAATGATGGTAAAATTAAAGCATCTTCGAGATAGGATCAATTGTGATATTGTAATTTTCCCATTTGATATATGATCAATTGTGATATTGTATTATGTTTGAATTTGGAATAATCTAGTATGTTTGGCTCTGTACAATGAGATATAAAGTAATGATCCTTTCAGCAATTGTTGACTTTATTAAATTTAGTGAATGCTGTCGGGATCATTTCAATATATATATGTGCTATATATACAAAAACGATCCTGTCAGGACGTTATTACGCTCCTTATCGTAAAGACTTTCCTTTTGGAAGCCATATGAATGATATTTTGAAAATTCGACCGTTGGATTAGATAATCTTCTTATGAATGTCATGTCTGCCAAAAATCACAGTGATCCGATAATCAATTTTCAAAATACGGTCCGTAAAACGTTTTGACAGTATTTACTGTTGAATGCTGTCAAAGTTGTTTAAATGTCTGTATTTTAAAAACCAGCCGTTGGATTACTGTAATTTTTGACAAACATGACATAAATATAAAATTTACCTAATTCAACGGTCAATTTTTCAAAAATACATCTCCCGATGAAAGTGTCTTTACTATAAGAACCTAAGAATGTTCTTACAGGATCGATTCTATAGCTTTTATACATACTAGCTAAGTTGTGTGTGGGATGTGTAGTTTTTGAATATCTGGATCGGGAATGGCATGTGACACGAGTGTCTTTTAAACACACCATCCCTTTTATCATCTTATAACATATTTGTAACATATTGTTTGACGTGACATTAATGCCACATTAATTATCACAAATATATATTATATTGTAGTTGGCATGGCTTGCCACGTTTGTAATCTTGGGAAAATTAGGAGATGTAATGTATATTATGTAGGGATGCCAACGAGGCGGGTTTGGAACGGGTTATCAATTTCCCAACCCCATTTCATTTAAGAAAACTTCATCCCATTTCCGTCCCAAACCCGTGACAGGTTAGGATTGGGAATCAATTCTCGTTCCAATTAAATGATCACATCCCATTACCATCTCGTCTCGTCCCATTTACTATGGCATGGCATGGCGGGGCGGGGCGGGGCGGGGCGGGGCATATCTTATTTTAAACTGATATAAATTACAATATTAAATAAGCTTAAAAAATTATAAAGATTATGCATGTGCAATAATGCCTCACAACCAAAAAGAAAAGAAACGAAACTAGAATTCTGAATATTATTATCAATCATTTTCAACTTAACAAAATACAATATTAGACATAGTTGAGGTGACTTCTACAGGCTATTTTCGTTCTACTTTCCTAAGTTTTCTCAACACCAAAACAAATTACAAATTACAAAATACATGGATGAACATTAAGATAATTGCTACTTGTAAAAGTAAAATAAATTAAACCTCTTAAGGGGCATGATTGAAATTTCATTTTATCAAGGATATGCTTAATTGCAAAGTACCTATAAAATAAATATACATAAATATATATAATCGGGGCGGGGCAGGTTTTTAAGCCCTCATCCCAAACCCGCCCCGAACCCTATAGGGTGTGTTTGGTACGCAGGCTAGGAATCTCAAGCCTGAGAATGTCTAATCGAGGGGTTTGGGTTTGTAACTTTGTAACCCCAAACCTTTGTTTGGAATGCTGGGAATTTCAAGCCTGAGAATGCCTGACCTTTGTTTGTTTGGACCATCAGATTCAGAGCAAAATTAATATAATTACCAAATTACACTTCTTTAAATAAATCAATATTATCAATATATATATATATATATATATATATATATATATATATATAACAGAAAAGGGCGACGACTGGTACGCACGGCGGAACGGCAACGCAGCGGAGGAACGGCGACGCAGTAGCGGCGGCGACTGGTACACAGTGGGTCTCCTCCTCCTCTTTTTTTATTGATCTGCAGTTTGGGTCTCCTCTTCCTCTTCTTCTTCTTCTTCTTCTTCTTCATCAAATGGGTGGGATTCTGCAGAAGGGGTTTGGGTGAGACTTGGGTGGAATTTTTTGTTGTTGAAAAAGAACAAGGAGGGGCACTCTCTTCAATAATAAAGCTTGTAAAATGCAAACCGGGGTGCGAAACGTCAAGCCCAAGCTGCCATCAGGTTTCACAAGACCTCCTTTTGGGGGATTGTTAAGTCGCCCGATTTGAAGGATGCCCGGGCTTATATCGTGCCAAACAATGGTTTGGGGTATGAAACCCCAAACCCACCGGGCAAGCCGGCCATCCAAACGTTACCATAGGGTTTTCAAACAAAATCCCAAACCCGTCCCAATAGGGACGAGGTGGGGAGGGTACTCGGATGAACCCGCAAAATTGACATCCTTAATATTATGTCAATTGCCACAATAGATCGACAATAAGATAAAAATGATAAGTGTATAGCATATTTTTTTGGGTTTTATACCAATAGGATCTTAGTATAAGAGTCGTTTACCAATAAATCTACCAGTTTTTATAGATTTTTTAATTATGCACATACATTTATCAAATTACCAAAATGCCCATAAGAGAAATTAGAAGTTTCCAAACATGTGCGAAGAGTTATTAAAAGCCATGAGCTTCAGTTCCCATTATATTTGCTGAAAAACTGACTGCGCCGATCATCTTCTTCGGTAATCCAACCAAAAAGCAACTATTTTCTATGGTGAAAAAGAATAAGAACTCTATTTTTTGGTTACTGTGGGTTTCATTGGACTACATTTGATGGTCGGTTGAGAGAAGAGATCTCAGTGGATGGTGATGCTAAAGGGTCGCAGGCATGAGAGAAAGCTCTGATTGTCTTTGGAAGGCACCCACAATGGTGGCCTGGCTGTGTGAGGATTTTTTGGGATTACAAAATCAAATTTTCATTTGGTATGATTAATGCTTATGATAGATTGATAGGGTTGTGGAACTAGAGGCCCATAATTTTGGATTCACCAACCTATAGTCATTTTCCGGTAATTTATGGTGACTGTGTGGGAGTATTTTTTTGCTTTATACGATCATATATACAATTAGATCTAATATTTTTTGGTTAAATACATGCATACATGCATGCATTCCAATTGATCTAATTTTGATACGGCAATGTTATGTATACATGTATATCTGTAACTGATATTGATACGGCAGTAATATATATATATATATATATATATATATATATATATATATATATAT
>JAESVK010001359.1:309804-340016 GCA_017140935.1 Hamamelis virginiana | reverse complement strand
ATATATATATATATATATATATATATATATATATATATATATATATTCCTTATGGATTCATTGGGTTGAGGTGGCATTTGGGGTTGTTTTGGTTGTTAAAATGCTCATGTATTCCAAGTTTTTTTTGGCTTGTTGATTGTTTAAATAATATACTTAAACCATTGCAATCCAGAATATACTTTATTTCATTTCAAATTCAAAAAATAGTTCATATTCAAATCGGTTAAGTATATTATTCAAATAAAAAGCTTTCTAAAAAAATCACATTAGATCTCTAATAACTAAAATCTAACTATGAATAAGGAAAATGGTAAATTAGACATAACTTTAGAGGAGCCTATCGGTATAGGATCTTATCGTTTGGACTTGATGATACTAAAATCTGTTTTCAGGGTTCTTTGGATAATTTGCCCTATTTTTTTATGCTATAATCTTTCGATTCACCATGTTGTTTCAAAGTATACTCTAGAGGGGGGTGGATAGAGTATTGACAATTAAAAATAATTTTACAAATGAAATTTGTGTATTTTTGAAAACTTAAAAAGTTTAATGACTAGAATGCAAATTGAATCACAACTCAACAATTAATATAGCAAGTATATGAATTGTAATGCAAGAGATAGAGTTAGAGAGATTCAAACACAATGATTTTAATGTGGTTCGGTCCCCGCCTACATCCATGCCTCAAGATCTCCGTCTAGAGGATTAATCCACTATCAATCTCATTTCCGGTGGAGATTAAAACCTTTACACAGTCTTCTTTCAAGATGGAAGACTCTTACTCACAATCTTCTTTAACGGTGGAAGATTCTCACCAACAAGGTTTACACAAAACCTTAATCTTACAAAAAATAAAAGTAAAGATGAATGAGCATGAATATGATTCTCAACACACTAAGAATACAACAAATAAGCTCTCAATAAACTCTCAACAAAGATTGAATTTAAGAGATGTGAAGAACAAGAGCTTTGAGAGAACTAGAGCTTGATTCTTGAGAAGTAGCTTAAGTAGATGAACTAGATTTACGTAGATAAGCCTTGAGGATTTCTTCAAGCTGATTTGTACAAGTATAAGCTCAAACTAATAGATTCTCAAATGATTAACAAAGATAGCTCAAAAGATTTTCACAAGAAAGCTTTAAATGATGAATGCTCACAATGAATGCTCGTAACTATGATGGATTGATTACAATAAATGAGAGCAAGAGCTCTATTTATAATGCATTTGGTCTCAAATGGCCGTTGCGTTCTTCTTGAATCTGATTGGAGAAGAATGGAGCAGCATGGTGCAATTAATGTTCAGCTTACTATAAAATGAATTCGTCGTTTTGCTTTTGCAGAGGAGTTAGTTGACTGGACCAAAAGAGTTAGTTGACTGGACCAAAAGAGTTAATTGACTACTGACTAGAAATTCAAAGTAATCGAGTTTCTCGGGCACGATTAGTCGACTAGTTTTGTAAAATCTCTAAGAAAAACTTTTCGGACTCGATTAGTCGACTAGAATGATAAGGTTAGTCGACTAGCTTAACTGCTTCACAAAACTTGGCTACTGACTTGCAATTAGTCGACTAGAACAATGGACTTAGTCGACTACATGGCAAGTTAGTTGACTAGCTTATATGTTTAGTCGACTAGATTTGGAATTCTTAGAATCATGGCTACTGGATCATAGTTAGTTGACTAGATATGGTCTTAAGCTATTTTTCTAAATTTCTTAAGTCTAATTCAACTTTCAACATGTAAATTAGTTAACTAAGTGTTCAAAAATATTTTACTAGATTCTAATGATATGTATGCTAATGTAATATGAGTAAAACATTTTGTCTTTGAGCTAAACAAGGTTATATAATTTGAGATGCCTTACATAAGTTTTCCTAGTACAATGGAGATACAACTTGGCTTCACTTTGATCTTTATAATCTTGTGTTCAAGTTGATCTTCATAGATTGATCTTCATGAGCTTTTGATTGAACATTTGTGCATTGAGGTGCTTGAGATATGTTGATGAGCTTCAATAAAATATATCTTTGAATCTAAGGAGACACAACACTTAACCATTTGTTAGTGATTAAAGTAATGTTTGTTGATCATCAAAATGTGGTTAATGGAACTGACCTTAGGGCTAACACACCATATTCACTGGTTCGGTTTGCTTCATATAATTTCAAAATTGGAAGAGGAAGGGCCACAGACTGTATTTCGAAAATCTATTGTCAGATCATTTGGATTTTTGGCAGACAAGACATTTATAAGAAGATTATCTAATCCAACGATCAGTTTTTCAAAATAGATATCTTATGACTCCTAGAAGAGGTGGGCTTACACTAAGCAAGGTAAGGACACTAAGCTAGATAAAGACGTCCTTACCTTATTATAATTCTCTAGATATACATATACACACACACACACATAGAGGTGCTATGGTCAAGTGCACCTCATGCATCTTGCATCAAGTGCTTTCTTTTAGAGCCACTTGCATTGTAAATTTTGGAAAACTGACCGTTGGATTAGATACCCCTATAATTTATATCATGCCTGCCAAAAATCACAGTGATCTAACGGTTGGTTTCTAAGAAAACTGACTGTTAAAAAATGATAACATTTTAAATAACAAAAAAGTCATAGTTTTTTCAAGTTATTTTTTTTTTCAAGAACCAACCGTTGGATCACTATGATTTTTGGCAGGCATGACATACATGATAGTAGTATCTAATCCAACAGTCAGTTTTTCAAAATTTTCATCGCAAGTGACTCTACCAGAGAGCACCTGAAGCATCAGGTGCACCTGATATTAGAAGTTCTGTCTATATATATATATATATATATATATATATAGAAAAATGTTCTAGTGAGCATTTGCTGACTTTAAGCTAAAGTAAGCAAAGAACACAAACCCCTGGATTGGAATCTTGAGATGAATTATCCATTAAGTGAATGGGATCCAAGAGCTTATGTTCTTTGCTGACTTTAGTTAAAGTCAGCATTTGCTTACTAGAACACTTCTATATATATATATATATAAATTCACTTGATCATTACTGTCCATCAGAACTGAACCAAATTTTATACAAAATAAAAAAATACCAAATTTGGGAAAAGAAATAAAAAAATAAATCAAACAGACCTCTTTCCTCCTCCGGCATGAGACCAAGATAAAACTAAACTAGTACTACGAGAATAACCTTAGAGAGATCAAGAGTGTCTCACACTGTCTTCTTATTTGCCTTCGATCTATAGTTCATTTGTTGTGTTAATAAACAGAGAGAGAAGAAAGAAGAGGGAGAGGAGAGAGGTGGATAGAGTTATATCTTTACACATCTCTGAGTTTCTTCTCATTTCGCCATGGCACAGCCTCTGGTAAAGAAAGACGATGATCGGGACGATGAAGGTAGGTACCTATATGTACATACATACATATTTGCATGCTCCAATTACCATTGATGTTCTTCAGTATTAAACTATCATTTCTTCATTTTTGCTGTTCGATCTGATCTGCCTTAATTTTAGTTGATCTGACTTGTACTAACTCTAGATCGTAATGTATATTATTTATGGCTTCGATCTCGTTGGTTCTTCTTCCGTTCGGCGTGATTTTTGTTGTATAATATTGTTGTTTTCTTGTTAATTGCATGTTCATTTAAGAACTTTCAATGACCTAATTTTAATTTCATGTTTATTGTTTATTTTTATTTTTATTTTGTTTGGCAGCAGAGTATTCTCCCTTCCTCGGGATCGAGAAGGGTGCGGTGCTTCAGGAAGCTAGGGTTTTCAATGACCCGCAGCTAGACGTGAGGAGATGCTCGCAGGTTTATTCTTCACGCCAACTAATTCTTTGTTTGCATTTTGTTTTTCTTATTTTTACTTTTTCGGGACCTAATTTTTCGGTGTTTTGTTTTATTGTGCGTTTTCACTTTTCAGGTGATCACAAAGCTTCTGTATCTGCTGAATCAAGGAGAAACATTTACAAAGGTCAGGTTTCTATGCTACAGTGTTGATGTGTTGTAATAAAATTGTTCTTTATTTGATCTTTTTTTTTTTTTTTTTTGCAATAAATAACTATGAAATTTATCTTTTGTGTAACAATTATTTTCTTTAATCAAATTAGATTGAAGCCACGGAAGTATTCTTTGCTGTCACCAAGCTTTTTCAATCAAGAGATATTGGGTTGAGAAGAATGGTTTATTTGATCATTAAGGAGCTCTCTCCGTCAGCAGATGAGGTATTATGCCCAAACTGAGTTTCTTTCATGTGTTTTATCTATATACCTTTTTGTTTGTGGAAATATTGATAGTGACTAGTATATAATTTTCTATAAAAGGTGATTATTGTGACAAGCTCTTTAATGAGGGACATGAATAGCAAGACCGACATGTATCGGGCAAATGCTATTCGTGTTCTTTGCCAAATAACGGATGGTACGCTCCTGACACAAATTGAGAGGTACCTAAAACAAGCTATTGTCGACAAGAATCCTGTTGTGGCTAGTGCAGCCCTTGTCAGTGGAATTCATTTGCTCCAGGTACTGTTGAATAATTAACACTAGGTATTATTTGCATTTTTCTTGAAAATTTTCATGCATATATATTAATCATTTCACAGACAACTCCGGAGATTGTTAAAAGGTGGAGTAACGAGGTGCAGGAAGCTATTCAATCAAGGGCAGCCCTTGTACAGTTTCACGCCTTAGCTCTGCTGCACCAGGTATGCCAGAATCTTGGTTTGATTTTTGGAGTTATATCTAGAACTAGGAGTAGCTTGTTGTAATGTTGTTTTATAGCATTTGTGACTTGATTGTGTGATTCCTTATGTAGTTAATGTGATTTGAGACCTATGGTTGAATGCTATGAACCTGTGAAGCTGATAGGATTGTGCACGTGTGGAGTGGGAGTGGGGATGTGCTTATGTTAATATGCAGCAGATTAGGCATGCCTGGTGATGTACAATTAGCATTACCATGACAAATGTTTTTGACCTGCAGATCTGGTCTCTCAAACAAATACCATGGGAAAATTTTTATCATTTTTTTCTTCCATTTTTTTTTTTTTTTTTTTCTCTTAGTTAATTCATTCAGAGTTAGACAGAATCAGCTGCTTTTTTTACAGTTCCTTTAATGCACCCTTTTTCTTTGTTTTGGTGTTTGAATATCTTTTATCTATACTATTATATTAAGCAAACCCTTCTTATGGATGTCATTGTGATTTCCTAAAATATCTATAACTCATTTCCAAATCAAGGATTTTAAAGGTAAAATAATATTTTCAAACAATTTAAACTTTGCCATCTCATCCACCATTCTCTTGCATAAAATCCACTACCCATTGAACTTTACTGTAACCATCTTAAAAGTAACTGATGGATGATGGAAGTGTGAGATACTTGGGGTTAGTGGTAGACTGGTAGCTAATTTCATGGTTGTTATAGAATGGTTATGCTCCTTGGAAATTTTACTGTTATTATGAGTCATCATTTGTGAGAGACTGTCTTCTAGGGCTAACATCTGTCATTACATTAATATATAGAGATTACATGTAAATTGAAATGTATTAAAGAGTGTATGTAATTTTTGAGCTTGCAGATACGGCAGAATGATCGATTAGCTGTTAGCAAGCTGGTTACCAGCTTGACAAGGGGCAATGTCCGTTCACCTTTAGCCCAATGCCTCTTAATTCGTTATACCAGTCAGGTCCATTTCATCTACTGTGACATTGTATTTGCAATAGAGTGACTATTTTGTGTCAAATTCATGAAATATTGTGTGTGCAGGTTATTCGTGAGTCGGGCACTAACTCGCAAACTGGAGATCGCCCATTTTATGACTTTCTCGAGGGTTGTCTGCGCCACAAGGCAGAAATGGTGATTTTTGAAGCTGCCAGAGCAATTACAGAGCTCAATGGTGTGACAACCCGGGAGCTGACTCCAGCGATTACTGTTCTCCAGCTATTTTTAAGTTCTTCCAAGCCTGTGCTGCGATTTGCTGCTGTTCGGACTTTGAACAAGGTTTACAACTTTTTCTTCAACAAAATGTCTCTTTTCAATTATCATAGGCTAAATGTTATGGTGTCTAGATAACTTTTGTTTGCATCTTTACCAGCACAGCTCCACCTTTATTTGTGGGGTTGATCGCCCGCATATTATTAGTTGGTAGTTTTTGTTTAGATTTAGAGTCTTTTCTTGGCTACAGCACATAAATTTTGTTTGGTCATTGTACAATCCCATGGGTTCTTCTTGAATCATAGGCCTGTTCCTTCCCCACCTTCAACACCCCTCCCCCCACCTCACATTATAACCACCAAAAAAAAAAGGGAAAAGGAAAAAATGAAGGTGTATTCAAGCTCCTTGGGCAAGGTCTGGGGTATTGCCAACACCAGACTTACCACCCAACCTGATGGAGAATACATGCTATTGGAATTCAATAAAATTCATAAGACAAAGTTGTGATATGAAGCTACAAGGAGTTGAAAAAAGAAACAATCTTTTTTGTTTTTTAATGATTTGGATACTTAGAAATCTTAATCTCTATCATGCTTAGTTCCTATAGGAAACTAGGACTAGGACTAGAACATTCAGGTGTTGCTCATCTAATTACCGTTATTCATTTAGCTGGTGTTTAGCTTGATAAATTTTTTTTTTTTGTTACATTGATCATAAATTTGAATCTTTTGCAGGTGGCAATGACGCATCCAATGGCTGTCACTAACTGCAACATAGACATGGAAAGCTTAATTTCTGACCAGAACAGAAGTATTGCCACACTCGCTATCACGACACTTTTGAAGACAGGAAATGAATCTAGTGTGGATCGTCTTATGAAGCAAATTACAAATTTCATGTCAGACATTGCTGATGAGTTCAAAATTGTTGTAGTTGAAGCCATAAGATCATTATGTTTAAAGTTTCCATTGAAGTACAGATCTTTGTGAGTGATGGTGTCACATGACTCATGTTTTCTTTCCAATTTTTAGGAATTATACTATGTTCTGTAAAATTGTCTAATCTTTGTTCTGTTATATTTTCAGGATGAACTTTTTAAGTAACATTCTCAGGGAAGAAGGTGGATTTGAGTACAAAAAGGCAATTGTGGATTCTATTGTAATTCTCATTAGAGATATCCCTGAAGCAAAAGAAAGTGGGTTGCTTCATCTGTGTGAGTTCATTGAAGATTGCGAATTCACTTATCTTTCCACACAGGTGGCATTTTTCTCCAGTATTCAATTGCTTGTAGTTTTTATTATCATTAATTTAGTTAGACTAAATTATATTTTATTCATACACTACAGATACTCCATTTTCTGGGTATTGAGGGGCCACAAACCACAGATCCCAGCAAATATATCCGGTATATATATAATCGGTTAATTCTTGAGAATGCAACTGTTCGGGCCAGTGCTGTGAGCACATTGGCGAAGTTTGGTGCTATGGTTGATTTATTGAAGGTATTGTGGCTTTCCTTTTATCCAAACTATTTTATAGTTTTTGGGTGAATTTTAGGTTACTGATTAAAGTTTGAAATTTATCTGTACTTTCTTTTCCAGCCCCGTATATTTGTTCTGCTGAGGCGCTGCCTCTTTGACAGTGATGATGAGGTGAGTTTCTGCATCAAATTTCAATTTCAGATGTTTTGCCATTTTAGTGTGCTTAGGTCATGTAATATAGTCCTTGATTTAAGTACAAGGTTTTGTAAGGTAAAATATATGTTTATAATCATTCTAATATGTATATGTCCTTTGGAATGAAAGGAAAACATTTTTGGATTGTTTTCTTTTTAGAATTTTTAACCTGTTTTGCAAATGTTATTGCCTTCAGATTGTATTAACTATTAAGCAGCTATTTATGCTGATCTTGCTGATCTGTTTGCAGGTTCGTGATAGAGCAACACTCTATTTGAATACACTTGGAGGTGATGGTTCAGTTGTTGAAACTGATAAAGATGTAAAGGACTTCCTCTTTGGGTCACTGGATGTCCCACTGGTAAACCTGGAGACTAGTTTGAAAAATTATGTGAGTGTTGTTGAGTGTTATTTCAGTCTCTATATCCACTGCATGATCTTAGCCATCATCAATCTCATGTGTTTGGTATGGGTACAGGAGCCTTCAGAAGAATCCTTTGATATTAATGCTGTACCAAGGGAGGTCAAGTCCCTGCCACTCGCCGAGAAGAAAGCCCCTGGTAAAAAGCCAACTGGTTTGGGTGCTCCTCCAAGTGGCTCCACATCCACTGTTGATGCTTATGAAAAGCTGCTTTCCTCCATTCCAGAGTTCTCAAGCTTTGGAAAGCTTTTTAAGGTTGTTTGGATGATTCTTCCTTCTATACACTAATAGCATCTTGTGATTCATTTTGTTATTTTTCTGATTTTGTTATTTTTCATATATTATTTTACTTACAGTCCTCAGCACCTGTGGAGCTGACAGAGGCAGAAACAGAATATGCAGTTAATGTTGTCAAGCACATTTTTGATGAGCATGTTGTCTTCCAGTACAACTGCACCAATACAATTCCTGAGCAGTTACTGGAAAATGTAATGACCACTTTTAATTTTTAAAAAAGAAAGAGGAAAGAAGCAGACGATGTATTTTCCAACCTCACCAGGATTTTTTTAATAATGATTCTTCTGTTCCTGCTGCCAGGTTATTGTTAGTGTGGATGCTTCGGAAGCTGAGGAATTCTCTGAAGTAGCATCGATGCCTCTAAGATCACTTCCTTATGATTCACCGGGACAGACATTCGTGGTATTCCAGAAACCAGATAGAGTCCCTGCCTATGGAAAATTCTCAAACATGTTGAAGTTCATTGTTAAAGAGGTACAACTATTCCTTTTTCTCTGTGAGGATGCATTGCATATTTCTTCTCTCCCTTTCTCTGTGTCTGGTTGAAGATTCCTGAAAGTTAATTAACAAAGTAAATTTTCTATCTCTCTCTCTCTCTCTCTCTCTCGTTTGTTATCATCATCATTTTTGTCTTTGACTCTTCTTGGCAATAAGTTCCCATCTAGAATCATCTTTTGTCGATTCAATCTATTAAGAACCATATGCCTTGGGGTAAAATTGATCTATACTGATAAACTAACAACCAACAAAATAATCTTCATTTTTCATTGCTTACATGTTGGTTGGTGTAACCAGGTTGATCCAACCACTGGTGAGGCAGAGGAAGATGGTGTGGAGGATGAATACCAGCTGGAGGAGCTTGAGGTTGTTGCAGCAGATTATATTTTGAAAGTGGGAGTCTCCAATTTCCGGAATGCATGGGAAAGCATGGGCCCAGATTTTGAACAGGTAGATGAGTATGGCCTTGGCCCGAGGGAGAGCTTGGCAGAAGCTGTGAGTACTGTCATCAACCTTCTTGGCATGCAGCCCTGTGAGGTAAGTTCGCTATTAGGACTATTGTCTCTCCTCAATCATCTCCTCACCTTGGAACTCTTGAAAAGTTTAGTGATCAAATCATTGTCACAGAGTCCCTTGGTGATATGAGGCAATTCAAAGTTTTTATCAAGAACATAATGCTGTGATGACCATGGGGCTAAAACTTCTCCTCTGCTGGAGTTTGCTCAAAACCAATAACCCTGTTAATGCATCAATGGACAAGCCAACATAACGCATGTAGTCGCACATTATGAACATTAATTCTGACAATGCGTCGGTGACAACCACATTATGATCACCAGAATGTTTCCTCAAACAAATTTAGTTTTCCAAATACCATCTACAGAAATTAGTCATCTCCTCATCTTACATTTTATGGATTCCACACCTCTAAATTATGGGGATGCAAGTATGACACTTGAAAGAAATTTTCCAAAATTGAACTTCAACTGTTGCCTTTGAAGTTTTTGGCAGTAAAATTCAATTCCAACTCGGCACCTAGGCTCCAGAGGCTACATTTACATAAAAAAAATCTTATCCTTCTTCCAAAAGTAGTTGCCACCAATGAAAAATAACATAATACTGACTTGTTTTTGTTTGCTTTATTTTGGTATTTTAGTTTATTGTTATAAACTGTGTTTGCTGCAGTTTTTTTTTTTTTTTTTCCTGGAAGCTGAAATTGTCTTTATTTTTTCTTTTCTTTTCTTTTCTTTCCCTTTTTGTTTCATGGTGGTGTTCAGGGCACAGAGATGGTCCCTAGCAATTCGAGGTCACACACTTGTCTGTTGTCCGGTGTATTCATTGGCAATGTGAAGGTGCTTGTTCGGTTATCGTTTGGAATTGATGGGCCAAAGGAGGTTGCAATGAAGTTGGCTGTGAGATCGGAGGATGAAAATGTCAGTGCTGCCATTCACGACATTGTTGCAAGTGGCTAACTTTGATTAATTTTGGGGAATACATCATACAACTCTAGTTCGCCATTGATTTTTTATGTTTCTTGAGTGAGATACAGAGGTGGATGGCTACAAACAGATGAAGTCTTCTTTGTAGAAAGAATTGCGAGACACTCACAGTTTGGGAGCTAGGCATTCTGAGGGAATTCATTTTTACCTTTTTTTTTTTCTTCGCGAGCTTTTTTTTGTGCTCATCTGTTTATCTGGTAATAATACTTGAGCATATCATGCTAGTGAGGCCAATTCGTTAGGTAGGTTGGTAAGACCTACCTTCTGTTACCTCTTTTTATTTTTATATTTTTTTTCAAAAATATTTTATGGACAAGTGTAAGTTGCGTCAAGCTGGCTTGATTTGCTTTTTAACCATACATGTTATGTGAATTTGGAGGCCCTATGTTTAGTCTTTTGGCATTGCAAGTGATGCGAATTTGATTGATTGCTCTCTGGTCATTGTAGTATTCAATCAGCTTTAGCCTCATGCAAAATTGAATTTGGATCAGGTTTTTTCAAGAGATGTCTTTATTTTTGTGAGGTTGATTGTTGAGGGCTTGTTGGGTAATGGTAACAGTTGACAGACTTCGAGAAAAACAAGAGGAATATGAGTGTAAATTCCAAATCCAATTCCAATTCCCATGATGGCTGAGCTTCTCAACAAGAAGAATGAAATCAAACTTTTCGTATGTGACGGACCAAAAGGCTAGTTTTAGTAAGAACCCAATAGAAAGCCAATTTCCATAAAAGGATAATATTCATAATCAGGAAATTCATCAACCATATTTTGCCTGTTTTAAGAGTCCCTGGGCTATTTGGACTCATTATTCCCCCGTTTCCTTCTTTCTTAGATGCAATTTGACTGTTCGGACTGGAACAATTCCCTGCGTTTCTTGACAACCTATTGATTGAAGAAGTTTATTTATTTATTTTTTTCAAAAAAAAAAAAATATCATACAAAAGGGTAATATGAAATCATCACATAAATAAATATTATAGGTTAGATGGTAGAATGGAGAATTTTGTGGTTCAAAAGTTAGTTACGTGAAATCTTCAATTCTTGCTTGTCAATTGTCATATATTGTATCTCCTCTCTTTTTCATTTTTATTTTTCTAATACGATGAGAGGTTTGGGTATTCTGAGCTCGGGATGTGGGATTTGGGTCTTCTATCCCTTGGCAAAGTGTACTCAATATTTTGATCAATTTTTTTTTTTAATTTTTCCCAAGAAACAAACAGAAAGGAGAGCTTTCTATTTCAAGAAGGTAAACTTACAGTCTATTTTAAACCTCGCAAAAAAAAAAAAAAAAATCCAAACGAGAAAAAAATTCCACTACCAAATTTCACTTCCATTTCGCGTAAAATCGTTCGTCTCCCCACAACAGCATTCTGTTCAACTTAACGCGAACGTTCCTTTTCTCCAAATGCAAATGCCTCGGCATTATCCGCTTCTCCAAACTGAACGCAAAGTACTGTGGAAACTCCTTCAATTCTTCGACACTCCTCTTCATCTCCTTCACCAAGTACTCCAATTTCGGGTCCAAATTATTCTCAATACTGTACCCAAAAATTGCAGGAAACCTTGCACAAACCCTCGCAGATTCCTCATAAGAAAGTCCCACACTCCTTAAAAACCTAATCTTCTCAACAAGTTTCTCCACCCTAGTGTTCAAAAGATGAGCATTCAAAGTAGTCGGTGAATTCAACTTCTGTAAACCTAATTTCCTTAAATACGAAAGCGTCGGTCTCAAACAGAACTCGACGTCGGAGAATAGAATCGCCGGGCACCGGACTATCAACCCGCGCGATTCTTCAACAGACGCGCCTAAATCAACGGCCAGGAAATCGAAGACCGGTTCGATGTCGGTGAAGTCAAAGTTAGGGGAGAAGAGTTTAGGCCAAAGGAAAGCGAGTCTTGGGAAATCGGCATCGGAAAAGCCCTTGGATTTGAGGAAATTTACGGTGGAGAGGATTTGATCTAGGGCATCTGGTGATGGGGTTTTGTGGGTTTTGGTGTTGGGATTGATGATGCCTAGGGTTTTGAGGTAGCGGAGATTTTCTCGGTGAGATATACGGAACCTGAGGAGAAGGGGAGGGTGTGGAGAAGAGGTGAGAGAGTGAGAATTAGGGTTTTTGGAGGGAGGGACGGAACAGACCGTTGGAAGATGGAGAGAATGAAGCATTTTTTATTTTTATTTATTTTTTTTCCGCGGGAAAGTGAACTGACTGGAAGAGCTTGAAGGGCTTATGGTCGTTATTTTGAATGATGAGAAGATAAGGTGCATGCTTTGGCAAGGGTTTATCGTTTATTAGGAATGATAACATGATGTGGAGTGCACCAACAGTATGTGTGCGCTTTTTTATGTGAACCGTTGGATGAGGGTATCAACCTTGGGGCTTAATTGCAGCCTTCGGAATTGAATTATTCTTAAACTTGTGTGTTCCTCCCATTGCCACTCAGGTGTCAAAATTTAGACAAGAGGAGTAGATGAGACTGCCAAGGGCCATGCGCCATGTCTCAGAAAGCAGAGTTCTAGAGTTCACAGCCCACACATAAAGATGAATCTTTGAATCTTTGATTTGTGTGTGTTTGAGAGAGAGAGAGAGTCCTTGTTCCTGGCCCTAAAACCCCCATGAAAAGTGAACTATCCTATCATCTTTTACTAAAATCTAAGGTGGGGAAGGGAAAGAGAATTCTTCTCAAATCCTCACTTTTTTAAGGTTGGAAGCTAGCATGCATACTGACATCAGTTTTGTGGCAAAGAGTATCAAAGTCCAAAGTTTTGCTTTTCATACTTCGCATTAAGGTTGCCTTTAATCAGCCCTATAATGTGTAATCACATTACATTACAGGATAGAATCTTGTTTGGCCATTGCAAAAGGCCCGTAATGTTGATTACGGAGCGTAATCGCAATACTCATTACACTGTAATCACAATGCAGCTGTGAACATGGTATTTTGAAAGTAATTGCGGGTAAAAGGTTCTAATGAAAATCAATATGACAATCGTGTTACTTTTGAACAGAAGATGATTTATATAATCATCATATCCCAGCCCAGCAGTCAACAGAAGAAAGAAGGAAGAGGAAGAAGAAGAGGTGGGAGAGGGGACCTGTTGGGCGGCTTCGAACGCTTCTCACATAAAGTTGAGTCCCACACATCCATTTTCATTTTCATTCCACATGAAGAAGCAATGTCCAATATTTTCCTACCCATGCAATATGTTCCCATGTAGAATTCACGTCGAATTCTATGAGCCTGGGCAAGACGGATGCCCAATGATATATGAGCATGCTATACATGCGTGCTAAAAAAGATTGGGATAAAATAGGTTACCAATAAACATAAACTTTGACTCACTGGTTCATATCTCCTCTTCTTTTTTGGGATGAGATTCCAGATTCCATTCTTTATATATGAAATTCTTGACTCATTTGTCGTCAGCCTCCCTCCCTAACAACTAACTCTACTTATTTATATCTTCTTATTATAAGAGAGGCTGGGGGTTGAAATCTCCACCCCAATATCTGAATATACGGTCTGAAACGCCCTTTCTGAATCCAGTCATATGGATTCCCTCTTAAAATCAAAATAAAAAGAGAAAAGAAATGCATTGCTGATGCACAGTTTCTTATGATTTTTAACGCTAGATTAGCATCAAGTAGGGCATCTTGACCAAGAATTAATACGAGCATTATGAGTGGCGTTTAGGTATAAAAGCATAACCCGACCCGTTCAACTTGAGAGCCAAACTCATCCTCTCTTCTCACAAGGTCCTTTTAAAATGAGAACTGATTAGGCAAAATAAAGCAAGCAATTAATTATCTTAGGGTGCATTTGAATCTATTCCAGTTTTTTTACTTTTAAAAGTAAAAAAAAAATGAAAATTTTTTATATTTTCTATAGAGCAAAATTTTGGTAATTAATTTTAAAAGTTGAAACAATAATTTCTTACTACCTCAACTTTTTAAGTAACTACCAAATTTTTTGCACTAAAAAATTTCAGTTTTTTACTTTTAAAAGTAAAAAAATCAAACAGGAAGTAGAAGCTTATCCAAACGGGCCCAATGAGTGGCATTTTTTTCTTTTAGTGAAGCCGATGTGAGTGCAAAAGCAAGTTGTCTACAAATTTGATTTTGAAGGTACAGAGGATGAAAAGGAAAAATTAAATTTAAGTTGTTAATTAAATGTACCGTACATACAGGGGAAAATTGATAACATAAAAGAAGAGATTTTTCAAAAAAAAAAAAAAAAGGGGAAAAGGAAAATTGACACAGCATGCAAATGAAAACAAACAAATGCCTCTTCTATTCAAAGTTCCTCGAGAAATATTTTTCTTACTATTTTTAACAATCAAATTGTCAGTGTTTGAAATGAGGATTAACATAAGTAACAATACATGATGATTATGGGGGCTACATGCAGTAAAACCCACCCAAGTGTACAGAGGAATCTCACCAAGGCAGGCGCAAATATGCACTGAAAATCAGCGAGAGATAAACATGGACCTGAGATGAGAGGGAACTCTATAGAAGGAGGCCTTTGTTTGCTCCTTAAAAAGACTTCAGATCACTCTCCTATGGCCCCCGAAAGCCCAAATCTGCCAATTTATAAAGACAAATTAAAATAATAAAGCTTGCAATAAAGTCGCACTGTCGCAGTGTATTCTTACAAAAAAACAAATGCATGAGAGCTAAGAACGAAAGTCGACAATGCAAATAAGTACCCAACAAAAGTCACTGTACTGAAGCAATAACAGTTGGATAATACTACCCACTTTTGACAGCTATCGTTGCGAACCCATGTGAGAAATGCAATATGGCATTTAAAATAGTAAAACCTGTAACAATTGCCAGTGGTAACATCTTCCACTATGCAAACCAATTGGCCACATATGTTACATGAACACATGTGACAATAGAATGTTGGATCATGGTAGAAATTAAAACAACATCCACAGATTCTGGAAAAAAAATTATGGAAACATTTAAAGAATTTTAGCTCCCAAGAAGTGTTTCTTTTTATTCAACTAATTTAAAATTTGAATTTCATTTTGCTAAAATGGTGCATCAAACTACATTGGAAAGGCCCTATACTTTCTGGATCCAACATGTTTTGGTAAAATGGTTACTCCATGAATGACATAAGACTGTCATGCAGAGGCCCTATCTTGCGGGATTGGAGTCAAGACTCAAAGAAACTCCAAATCTTCATTATTTCATTTGCACCCATTTATTCAAGAGGCAGATGAAAACAAGCCAAGCAGGTTAACAACGTATGAGGCAATGCTCAAAAAATTGGCACCTTGTCTCATGCATATTTCAAGGCAATGAGGCATTATATGAAATAACGTTCCCAAGATTAGACATTTCTTCTTATTTTTATTTTTTTGGTTGTTTGGGGGTAGGGGCGATGTAAAAGACTTATACACAGACTAACCTTTAGATTTGTATCCCAACTTCCTGTACATAAGGCACTCCCATCAGCAGACAAACCCAAACAATTGATCCGGTTTTCATGTGAGTTTTGTAGTGATCCCAAGTTCAAAACCACCTGTCATCAGAAAAAATAATTAGAGTCAATTCATCCTCTACATGCTCCCAACTTACAAGAATGCACACACGCACACATGTACACACATCAAGGAAGAAATTGACAAAATTTGAAACCACAAAATCAATCCATGACCTAAACAAACAGACTGACCCATGTCACAAAGGAATTCCATTTTTTCCTGTTTAGGCTAAAAATTATAGGTCTGACACAAAGTTCTACTGGACACATCAAAGCATTTCCCCATGGTGGAGGAACTCAGCCGCCCCTCTTTCTAATTTCTAGTGTTTTCCTGAAACTTCTATACAGTATCTATGAATAAATAGAGACCTGCGTTTGAGTGCAGGCACTGGCATGAGGCAACAAATGTAATATAACCTAGAAAGGTAGGACAATCCAGGATCGAGGGAATTCGGCTGGTGCACACATGGGGGCACTCTCTTTCTACTTTCCAGCTTTTAATTTTTCTAAAACAAACTTTCATCTTCAAGACATATATGCGAAGCCATATATTTTAAACCTGTATCCAAATTCAAGCATCGGCATAAGACACAATACACAGTTACACACATCAAAGTCTGACTGAAATGTCTATAGGCATACAGTGGAATATAAAAAATAATATAATATAAACATCATCTCATTGAAGTAAAATATAAAATTAGAAAAAGATAAAAAATATATCAAAATACAAAGAAAATAAAAACAGTACAATCATATGCAAAAATGAAGTATTATTAAGTTGAGCATCTGGTATCTAACCCTGCTGACTGGTATCCAAACTACAAGACCAACATGAGCATAGAGCGGTAAAAATATTTAAACAAATGGAGTGTCTCAGTTATGGTCCAACAGTATATTTGTGCAAACTTGGATTGAAGAAATACAATACCTTTGCCAGTAAAGTATCCCAGACATAGCAATCGCCATTTGCATATCCAGCAAAGAGAAGTCTGCCTGATATGGAGAATGCAATGGAGGTCACATGAGGGACTTCATTATCACCGTGCTGCTGATTGTATACTTGGATCTGGTGACCAGTCCTAATGTCAAATAACCTGCAAGTTCCGTCATCTGAGCCCGTTCCAAATCTATTCCCATCCGGAAAGAACTTCACAGCATTAACATCTCCCTCGTGACCATGAAATGTATGCATTGCTCGACTTGCAACGCGTGTGTCCCACAATCGAGCAGTTGTATCACACGAACCAGATACAAACGTTTTTGAGTTTGTTCCATTGATTGAGACACTGAAAGAACACAAAATGATATAATTGTGAAAAAAGCCTTGAGCAATAACAACTTAAAGTTGCAAGGTTTGGTTGCATCACGTTGTAAAAAATAAATAAATAAAATAAACCATTTTATATTACAATCAACACAATGCTGAAAGTAGAACTATGAATTTTTTTAGGACAGTATGAAAAAATCTCATTGAAAACTTACAACAGCTTTCCAAACAAAGGCTAAAAGAAAAACAGGTATGACTAGCATAACATCTACAATTGGATTTAAAAAGTGTAGGCCTTTAGCCTTAACTATTTAGCAAATGGAGAATACTGGAATAAAGGGCAGAATTAGGATATATACAGCTAAAACTAAAAGATATTAACCCACTCTAAAGCCAAAATAAAAAAGGAATATATTATAAAAGATTTTGTTCTTAGAGGTAATTGCATTCAGATTGAGTTACTTAAATGTAATTGATATAATGGAAGCAACAAGAGTATAGGCCAATGAGATGTGAAATACATAAGCTTTATACAAAGGATAAATTACACTTGCCCCCCTTGAGGATTCTATCAATTGCAGATGCCTCCCAACATTTCTGAAATTACTTTGCGGTCCCTCTAGTTCATGTTGGGTGTGTTAATAGAGATTGTAGAATAACCCTCATACCCCCAACTCTCTCTCTCTCTCTCTCTCTCTCTCTCTCTCTCTCTCTCTCTCACACACACACACACACACACACACAGAGGCAAAAACAACACACGAACTTCTTATCATAGTAGAGAGAGGGGAAGGAAGGAGGGCAGGGCTGCTGCATTGCCCAAGGTCGAGAGAAGTCTTTTCTCTGTTGGAGGCAGATGACTTTTAAAAGAAAGTAAGAAACACAATAAAAAACAAATTTTATTGTACTAGTCATGCATTATAAAACTTGGTTCATTAGTATTTCATCTCGACCATTTAATGTGAATGAACGGCCTAGATGCCATGGCATAGAAAAGCTAAATGCACGTCATCTCACAACAGAATGGAATTATGCGTGTGTGTGTGTGAGAGAGAGAGAGAGTGTCATATGATTAATTATGTAGAAGTATATGAAATTATCAATTTATTAGTGTAAATGAGATCTATTTCAATGTCATATAGCATTTTAAACTAATATAATGTTATACCTTTTATCTAATAAGTGGAACACCTTTTGCACCTTGCACACCAAATACTTACCTTATAGACATTTTATTTACAGTATTTTGATTCTAAATTGTTTATTAGAGTCTATTTCATTGTTTTCTAAAGTTTTGTACAAAATTTCCACATTATAATACTAATTTTCATCATTTCTCTAAATCGATATCGAAATTCTCATTTCCCTCGATATTTCTCTATTTTTTAACCTTCGATAATTGAAGTCCTTGATGATATCATTGATGCAAAATTGCAAATAATAATAAGTGGCTTTAAAAATTTACACTTTTTCCATTGATTACATGTAGCAGAATTTTGTTTTACCAGCTTCTCACATTGGAAGTGGTCTTAATTATATAATTACAGGTAATTAAACTGAATCGGAATTAGAGTAGAATGAAAATCCCATTAACGTCTCATGTTAGACATGCTTCTAATTATAAAGTTAAAGCTAATTACAACGAATTAGCATTAGAAAGAATGAGAATTATACTAAATATAATTTCTATTTATAAAATAATATTTAAGAAATTATAGGAGATTAATTGGGATTATGAATGGGGTACCAATATTTGGTGCTTCCCTATTAGGTTCTCATGCTTTGATCTTAATATTGCCAATTTTAAAATTGCATTTCCTTCTCAAAATTCTCCTTTCAATGGAGTTTATGGGCTCATTTGTCTATAAAACTTATATATATAATGTAACGCAAGTGAAAAATGAGAGCTTTTATGCAAATTTTTGAAGATTGGAAGTTCACTTTCTAAGTAAAATTTCAAGATCATCTAACATGAATATTGATGGCTGGAACCAACTCCACCCATCTATGCTAGGCGATAATTCAGACTGGTTGTCACCAATGGAGCAGAGGCAATGGTGGATGGCTATTATTAAGGTTGTGGACGTAATAATGACACAGATGGTGGAGTGGTCGTTGGTTGATGTTGGTAGCAGCCACTATAGATAATGGGCTACTTGCAACGGTGGGGCTGTTCGGGTCACAATGGTTGCAGTGTTGCAGTTTTAGACCACAGGGGACTTGACGATAGAAGGACAGTCAGTGTCAATGGGACTTCAGCCTTATGGACGCTTATAGGAGCTAGATGGTGGTCATAAAGATGGAAATAATGTCAATAGTGGCTACACATAACAGATGGGGCTCGAATTGGTTTCAGACATGGATTGGGGTTTTGTAAGTGGTGATAGCAGTACTGAAAAGATTGAGGAAGATGATGTATATTTTCCAAAGAAAATTACCAGTCCCGCCAGTGATTAAATAAAGGACTTCCCAGGAAGTCAGATCATGAGATCAATTCTGGTAATGAAGAATATCAGACTATTGAAGACACTTGTGAAGAAAAGGGGCAAGTTTGACATTTATGTTATTAAAACTAAAGATGGAGGAAAAGAAGCTAAATCCTGCCACCCTATAAAATAATAAGTAAACTAAATAAAAGGAAGACACCATTGACATTTGGAGAGACACAGAGAGAGATTGAAATTTAAGAATTCCTAAGATTTAGGAGAATATATAGGAATATGCAATATGTTATTTTTGCTATCTAATGAATCCTAATGTTTTGACACGAGGAACTATATATATATATATATATATATATATATATATATATATATATATAAGTTTTCGAGTGTTAATTTTATGAAGTAGCAACAAGCTGCAAAATTAAATCACAGGCACATACTGATTTGAA
Source organism: Hamamelis virginiana (assembly GCA_017140935.1). NCBI lineage: Eukaryota > Viridiplantae > Streptophyta > Magnoliopsida > Saxifragales > Hamamelidaceae > Hamamelis > Hamamelis virginiana. The sequence goes on along the minus strand of JAESVK010001359.1, from coordinate 320,034 downwards.
ATGTCCTTCCAAAAGCCACATTACCAAAAACTAACCAAACAATTGGCATGATATATATAAAATAAAGATGTATTATAAATGTTTTTTGTTTGATGGGGGGGCATTAAGAATTTAATGATATGAAATAAAATTATCAAGTTCAATTTAAAAATTTTATAATAAAAATTCTGGATTGCTAAAGATGCTCTCTTTTAACGTTGTAAATCTACTGGAAAATAGGTTTTCCATTGAAAATATATTTTCTTCAAGATCAGGAAGACAGTTAAAATAAGCTTGATAGCAATCCAAAGACCACCTAACATACCTCAGTACATCAGCAGTGTGTCCAGATTGGAATTCACCTCCAAAAACAGAAGTTCTGAGGCCTGTAGTAATATCCCATAATATACATGTCTGATCACCAGAACTGGTTATTAAGTGATTATCCTCATCAGGAACATACTGACAGGATGACACATAACCCTTATGCCCACTAAGCATTCTTGACATAGGTAGATTCCCATCCTTGTCAGTGGGAGAATTCAGGTTGAAGATAGAGCATACACTATCAAGACCACCACAGGCAACAGACAGACCACTCGGAGAGAAAGCACATGTCATGACCCATGCACAAGGCAACTTTATGGCATGAGTTTTCTGGCTTGTTAGGGCATTCCACACTATTAATCGCCCATCTTGAGATGCACTAACAATCCGATTCTTTTCAGGAGTCCAGTCCAAGGAATATACCTGCAAATTTCTTAGAAATTAACTCTATAACCCCATCATCTAAAAGTGTCGTTACAATAGTAGTAATTTACTAAGTGAAATACACATTTCTTAGCTTAAAATTTATTTAGGAAGGCATACAGAAAATACGCTCGATCATTTATTTAGAAAATATGCTTGATCATTTATTTTAACCAGAGTTCCTAAATCGGCATCAAATCTCCCAAATCTTAAGTTTTATGAACTAAGTAGAATAAGTTTACTATTGAGTATTTCACGTGTACAGTAGCCGCGTGTTCCTTCCTCTCAAATTTCCTTTTTTTGGATAATTCCTTCCTCTCAAATTTCTCTAAAAGCAATTTCATGTCGAGTCTCAGAACCGGTTTAATTAGAAGAGCTTCAACTTTCAACATACGGAAATGGAAACTATACCCCCATCATAACTATGTAATCCTCCCTATCTTTTTTATTTCACATAATGTTGAATTGTGTCCTGTGTCCACGTTAATGCAACATGGAAAACTGATATATAGATTTCACATTCAACCTACTTTATCATTCCCAAAAGCTGCAAAACTGATGAAAGGCTTTTAAGATGCTCCTGGACAATAAATAAGTTCTTTGAGCAAACAAAATCTAATGGTTATCAAAGCAGACATCTTGCAGGGGTCATATCAAAATTCAGAGTAATAAAATCTTATGAAAGACAATACATGAACACTACAAATTCCATCAAATGGGATATCAGAACTTGATTTCCAACTTTAATTCTTTGATTAATACCAAGCAACTGAGCGCCTCCAACCATGTTTGTAACCTTGTATAGCTTCCTCTTTTAATTTTTTTTTTTTTTTCCATTTTCAAAATATTGCCACTATCTTACGTTACTTCATCACAATTGCCAAAATTAAATATTGACAAGCCCAATAAGATATCAAAGCTCCTTCTACTAATCCAAAATTTTCTACAAGTGAGGTCTGCCATTCATATTAACCAGAATCGCGACACAGAATTTTCAAGCTATAACAATTATCATTTCAAAAATAGAGAAAGCTTCCTAAGGCACTATTTGGTTTACAATTTCGAAATACTTTCTTGCTAGTGAAAGCAAAAATAGCATTGATTTTCAGCTCTCAAAAGCAAGCTAATACTTTCAAAACCCGAACCAACAACAAAAAAAAAAAACGAAAAGCCAAATGAAATGAAAGAAAAACGAAACCGAACCTTCCCAGTATGCCCCTGCAACGTCCTACAACAAACCAGATCCGTCGGTCCAAAGGTGACCGGAGTGCGTCCCTGCGACCTCGCGTAACCCGCAACTGCAAAATTCACCACAAAACCAACAGATCTAACTCCACCGAACACACAAAAAACAGAGCCAAAAAAGAAAAACACTGAAAACATAGAAAATCAAAGTAGCAGAAACATCAACTGCACCATCTGTGTCGAGAAGGAGAAGTCGCTTCTGCTTCAACTTCTCTCTGAGAGTATTTACAGTCTCTGTAGCAGCCATGTGCCGCTCTTTCAGCTCTGAAACTGACATTTTTCCCTCCAAATTTAGCAGTTTTTGGCCATGAAAGCTTTGTTTTGAGCTCGATTTATGCCCTAATTTCTACAGTTTTGGAGGTTGAAGACAATCATAGAGAGAGATTGAAGTGATATTAGGGTTTGTGAAGAGAGAGAGAATGGGCCATGAGTTGAGTACAAAGCAGTGTTGAACGGAGAGAGAGAGAGAGAGAGAGATGATGTAAAGGCGTTATGTGCAGGTGGCGGTGTGTGACGAAGAGTTTTTACAGAGAGAGATCAGAAGAGGCAGAGATGTTGACTGACGCCGCCGGACCCACGCTGTATTCCACGTAATTGCTACGTGGATGTTTCTGGTGGTGGTGATGGACACGATGTGCTGTAGGCCCCACTGAACTACAGAAGGTTGTTTGGCAGAATAATATTCCAAAAATTATTCGATTTTTAATTTAAAAAATACTGAATATCCTAAAAATTAATTTTAAAAATATGTACTAAATAAACTTAAGTCTTTTATTTATTTAAGGGTTGGGAACTTTGAAAATTAGGTCTGGCTAGTTCTAATCTCTTTCAGTTATATGATTTTTTTGTAAACCAGTTTACAGTTAGTTTTAAAAAAACTGTATTTATGTCTTATTTTTTGGACATGATTGAATTGATTTACAGAAAAAATGCACTTACCAAACAGTACTAAATAAAAATCAGACAGACTTATCCTCAGCTGATCAGATTCTTAAATTTGCTAAACACCTCCCAAAACTTCCTCCGTACTAATAAATAATCATAAATGAAATATTTGAATTATTAGTCATATACTCGTATCATCCTGAGTACTTTTTTTAAATTGGATAATTATTAGAAAATTATTTATTTGAATAGTTCTCTTTATTTATAAAATTATTTAAAATTAGTTTAAATAAAAATTTATGCAAACTTATTCATGTTATAAATGAATTGAAATAAAATTTAAACTCATTTTTCAATCTTAAACTAGACCTAAGTAACATACTGTTCAATCTCATTTAGTGCAATTAAATCCTCATTATCCACATCATAATATCTTAATTCATATAAACACTACTTTCCTAAATATTTATTAACTCGAAAAAAATTATTAGAAAGAATTTTCTTTCCTTTATAAAGGACAATGGATACTGACATAGGACACTCGATTTCAAAATTTTCATACTAGCAGAGATAATTTATATCATTAGACTACAAGAAATGTGACAGACAAGCACCCACCCTAAGTCTGCATAAGACATCTTCTAGTCAATTTTTTTTTTTTTTAATTTTAGATAATAAAAAATAAATAAATAAAAAAAATTAAACGGGGTGATTTCAATAATCAACTCATTACTTACCTACTGATTTTTAATTTTATGTTTATTTTCTTAAAGGAGACATGTTGTCTCACCGGGTCACATTCGATGACAATGAGTCTTATTTAGATGGCATTACTCTACCTTTGTAATAAAAAATTTTCAATTTCTAACTCCACTAACTACATGTTGTATGATATTTTATTGTTCGTCAATTTATTGAGAGAGAGAGAGAGAGAGGTGAAATTCGAAGGCAACGAGTCTTAGTTTAGATGGCATTACTTTTCCTTTGTAATGGGAAATTTTCAATTTCTAACTCTATATACCAACTACATATTTTATTAATGTCCAACAATTTAATAAGAAAAATAGGTATTTAATTGTCCACCAATTATGTTGAGGAAATTTCAATTTGTAACTCTCCTAACTACATATTGTATGATATTTTATTGTCCGTCAATTTATTAGGCATGTTTGAATTTGTATTTTATAAGTAATTATTTGTTTTTTTGTTTTTTAAAAAAATTACAATTTTTAATTTCTTAGAAAAAAATTTAGAATTATTTTTTGATTATTTGCTTTTTTCAATTTAGTAATGTTATATTTCTTAACAAAAAAGCAAAAGAATTAAAATGTAATATTTGACTTTTTAACAAAAAATCAAATATTGCTAGTTTTAGGGGAAAAAAAAGAACTTTTAAAAAGTTAAATCAAACTAAGGCACCATTTGGATTTGTTTTTGATAAGTACTTATTTACTTTTTAAAAAATTTATAATATATAATTTTTTATAAAAATTAAAAAAAAAAAAAACAAATAAGTATTTATAAAAAATAAACTCCAACGGTGTCTTAAAAAAAAAAAAAAAATATTAGAGAGAGAGAGGTGTGTGTTATAGACAACACTAAAAAGTAAAAGGGGACTTACCGCAGGCGAGCCAAGTCCACACGCCCAACACCTCTATTTATTTATTTTTTATTTTTTATTCAAAATTTTGGGGGCTGAATTGGTCGCACATCCGGTTCCAAATTAGTACTGTACTTTATAGTATGAAATCACTCCGCACTTAATATAATGCCACGGAAATGAGTGACGTAACTGTCACATTGCATCACTAGCTGGACCATTTCAAATTTACGTATGCACTCCACTATCCAATCATACTAGTGAGATGCCCACCCATTTAGTCATTTACGATTTTACATTTTTCAATTTAATTAAAAGTAGCATTCTATCCATTTCAAAGGTCCAAGTGTATTGATCAGTTGTTTTTATAAATCTTACAAGGAAAACACAAGATTTGAAAATCTTTAATATAGGCTTCTCATATATATATATATATATATATATATATGGAATTCTTAAAAGAGTTGTTTATGAAAATTTTGCATACATTTTAATACTCGTATCCCATTGTGAAATAAAGAATCCTCCAAAAATTTCATCAAAAACATTATGTGATTTGATTATGACTATCCATCAAAATTTCTTATTCTCGTATTCTCTCTCATTCAATAGTATTTGATTGGAATTCTTTGACAACATTTATCCATGCATGTGACCTCAGCTTAACACATGCACACACACATATATATATATAGAGCTACTGTTATTAGGTGCACCTGATGCTCCTTGCATCAGGTGCGCACTTGACAGCCGTTGGATCTAAATGAAAGGCTGTGATCTATTCTTTCATTAAAGCAGACACGCGGATCCTTGCGCGACCCGACCCAAGTGAACACCCCAAATCACGCCCAACTTTTCATTTCCCTCTTCTCATTTTCATTCCCCCCAAAATCAAAAAGCTCAATCTCACCCAAGCCCTCCACGAAGGACGCGAAGGTCATCTCGACGGTGCCGCTACTTCAGTCGTTGCTGCTCCGGTCGACGATGATCACCCCGACGCATAGCACCGTTCGCTGCTGCTCATCCTGAACGTAGCTTCTCTCTCTCCATCTCACCGACCGCTTCTCTGATTGCCGCTGCTCATCTCGCCGGTCACCACTGCTCAACTGATTCGAATAGGTTTGCTTATCTTTCTCTTCGCATCTCTAATTCATTTTTTAAACCCTCTTTCTCCTTTTTTTTTCCATGCCTCTATACTCATATGAATAGGCATGAACATTGTAGACTCGTAGTGTGTTTAGAAGCAATTAAATAGGCCTAGAAATGGATAGGCATGAACATTGTGGAATAATGTATTTGATTTGCTGATTTGAAAATTTTGAGCTAGAGAACTTTCTCCATCACACTGTGTGTTGATTAATATGGTTTTTCATTGTCTTCAAAATTTCTTCCTTATTGATATTTTTTGGGTGAATTCCTTGGTGGATGAACATCTTTGAGCTTTTTGTGTGATTAAACTAACTCCCTAATAGCTTTGTTGAAAAGGGCAAAAAATAAAAAACTATGAAAATGCAATAACAAATGATATTTACTCACTCTTTTGATCATTAATGCTTAAATGTGCAAAATTAAAGTACAACATCTCTTATTCCTCATTATTCTGACTTTTCTTTCATGATTTTTCATTGCTATTAGTCCCTAGTTTGGAATTCTTTTTATTGTTTTCTCTGTTATTGTTGACTGGAAGAGGTAAATTTTCCAGTGACTATTTTAATCAGGGATTAAAATCTGGAATCAGCAATGCAAACTCTTTGAAGAAATATCAGCAATTACATAGTTATATAAGGACTTTCCACCAAACATAGAATTGAAATTAGATATCTCTTTTTTTTTTCTCAATAAGCCCGAGTCATTGTTAAAAACTAACCAAGAAGCTTGACTTGAGAAGCAAGAAAGTAACAAGTTGAAAGTAACCTAGAACCTTAGAAATTATTAGGACTTAAAATAAATTTCCTAATGCTCTGTTTTTTTAATTAAGATTCTGCAATTATTATTCTTTCAGATGCCATGCTGGCATTGTTGTTCTTACAATGGCTTTAATTAGTATTCAAGCAATTGATCACAATGATGCTTTTCCTAAAAGAGTTGTTTATGAAATATTGCATACATTTTAATACTCGTATCCCATTATGAAATAAAGAATCCTCCAAAAATTTCATCAAAAATATTACGCGATTTGATTATAACTATCCATCAAAATTTCATGTTCTCGTATTCTCTCTCATTTAATAGTATTTGATTGGAATTCTTTGACAACATTTATCCATGCATGTGACCTTAGCTTAACACACACACACACATATATATATATATATATATATTTGGTTAATTACAATTTGTTCTCTTGAACTATTGTTTGTTTTCACGTTCTCCTCTTATGGTTTCAATTGCATCAATGTGTCCCATAAACTATTAGATTGTATCAAATTACTCAATTCTGACAGTCAGACAGAGTGGAAAAGAGTGTTTTGCTTGTTATTTTTTTTATACAGTATTTATCTTGGACTTCAAATGGATCTATAGGCATATCGGTGAAATTTTATGATTTTTCTCAATATATTTTATATGAATTTTATTTAATATATGAAGAAAATAATTAATTAAAATTAAAATATGTTGAGAAAAACTATGAAACTTTATCAGCCACATTAGCAGTTTAGGATAAATACTGTGTAAAAAAATAATAAGTTTAACATAATTTTTCAGTCAAAAAAACAAATGGCTAACGGATAGAATGGGGTAATTTGATACGATTTAAAAGTTTAGGGAACATATTAATGCAATCGAAACCATAAGGGATAACATGAAAACGGCCTATAATTTTGGAGGACAAAGTGTAATTTCTCCTACTTTTTTCTTAAGCATTTTTGTTGTTGTTTTTCAAAAACATGTTTCCTAATTGCCTTTTCATTTTTGGAATATAGAAAATAAGAAGTTAGTTTTAAAGTACAGAGCCAACAAAATGTTTCAAGCTCTCAAGTGTAACTGTACAACATCGTATTAAAAAGCTCTCAAGTGTAACTGTACAACATCGTATTAATTTTAGTCTTCTGAGTAATCACATCGTATAACATCAAATGCTAAAACTGTCTTCTTCAAACCCGACTTCAGCCTCCACTCCAATAGTCAATTTTAATTATCATTGTGTACTGGTTTTTCTTTAGGAGAAATTACACTTTGCCCTCTTAAATTATTGGCAGTTTTCTTATGTGGTTTCGATTCCATCAATGTGTCTCATAAATTATTAGATTATATCAAATGATGTTAGGCTTGTTATTTTTTTATACAATATTTATCCTAAATTGCTTATGTATCTATAGGCATCTCAGTGAAGCTTCATGTTTTTTCTCAACATATTTTAATTTTTATGAATTATTTTATCCATGCATTAAATAAAATATATTGAGAAAATTCGATATGCTTGTAGACCCATTAGCAATCTAGAATAAATGCTGCATAAAAAAAATAGCAAACCTGACACCAATTTTCAATCAAAAAATAAATAGCTAAGTAACAGAATGGAGTAATTTGATATAATCTAAAAATTTATGGGACATATTAAAACGACCAATAATTCAGGGCAAACTATAACTTCCCCATTTCTTTATCACTAAACATCAATCATCTTTAAAAATAATCCCAACTACTCGCATGACGTACATGACAGGTCATATCAACCTTCTTCTATTTTGTAAAAAATAAAAAATAAAAATATTATCATAACAAAATGATCGAATCGAGCTAACATCACGAGCTATATCATCGATCACATTATTAGGGATAAATTTTACGAAAAATTATCAGATTAACCTCTTGTACCATCAGCATTTTTCACTTCGCACCTCTAGAGTATCAATTATATATGACACATTAGCTCCTTATAGCTTTGATTTATAGCATTTTGCACTCTTCTATCAATTAGACATTTGTTTTTTTTACTAAGGCACCGTTTGGATTTGTTTTTTATAAGTACTTATTTGCTTTTTTAAAATTTTTCTAAGAAATTATGTATTGCAAATTTCTTAAAAAACAAATAAGTACTTATGAAAAACAAATCCAAATGGTGTCTAAAAAAATGATAATAGACTTATTGTTTTTGTTTTTTTATGCTTATTTATCTTAAATTGCTAACGTATCTATAAGTAAATAGGTGAAATTTAATGATATTTCTCAATATATCTTAATATTTATGAATTATTTTCTTCATAATAAATAAAATATATTGAGAAAAATCAAGAAATTTTACTAATATTCTTGTAAATACATTATCAATCGAGGAAATACTGCATAAAAAAATAAAAAATCTAACATCATTTTACAGTTAAAGAAACAAATGACTAACTTACAGAAAGATGTAAAATGCTAGAAATCAAAACTATATGGGGTCAATGTATTACAACTGATACTCTACAAGCATCAATGTGTTACAACAATACAACTGATACTCTAGGAGCATAAGATGAAAAACGCTGATAGTGTAAAGGATCGATCGATAATTTCTTCTAAATTTTATGCTCTTGAAGTAGCATTTTTTATTTTCCTTATTAAAAAAGAAAAAGGAAGAAAAAAAATAGAAGCAAAAAGGGTGATGACTTTCTCAATGTCTATGCGGCTGACTTCGTCGATGCAGACCGAGTCAGGATTGTACATGCTTCGTGCCTACCTACCCTGTTTAGTAATGAAAACTCAAACCCAATGAAAAACCGTAAAAGGGTCTAGTACCCGGTCCAAGGATCAGAGTTCAGACGCGGTCAGTCCCGGTCTTATTTTCAAAACAGTGGAACCGTGTCAATCCCCGGTCCAAGGTTCAGAGTTCAGACGCGGTCAGCCCCGGTCTCGTTCTCAAAACAGAGTGGAACCGTGTCAATCCCCGGTCCAAGGTTCAGAGTTCTGACATCGTCAGTCCCGGTCTCGCTCTCAAAACAGAGTGGAACCATGTCAATCCTTGACCTGATACAATACTCCCCTGGCTAAACCATTTACTTTATTTTAGTTTTTTAGTTAGGAGTTGGTAAGAATTTCAGCGAACGAATAAATAAATAAAAACAGAAAAAAATAATGAAATTTGTTAAAAAATATGAGAAAATAAATAAAAACATATTCAAATAAATCTATTTTTATAAAAGAGAAAGATTCCGCAAGCCGACAAAAACCATGGTTCTGCCCCGCAAGTCGACAAAAACTGTGGTTCTGCGCTTCATTACACACACGGAAAGCATTGCTTCATGATTAGGGTATTTGCATAGCGTATTTTGGAAAACTAACCATTAGATTATATTTTCCTATTATGAATGTCATGTTAGCAAAAAATTATGGTAATCCAATTGTCGATTTTTTAAAAATGTTAAAATAAAAAATTAGGGTTTTTTTGTTATTCAAAATATCACTATTTTTTCACAGTTGATTTTTTAAAAAAATCCGACCGTTGGATCGTCGTGATTTTTTTTGTAGACATGACATTCCAAAGAAGGGGATTTAATCTAATTGTCATTTTTTAAAAATTATACTCTATAGTTGCCCCAACATAGGTCACCCACTACATCAGGTGTACATTATATTAGCATTTAAAAATGTTAAACTTACCATTGGATTAGATACTAAGACCGAATCCATTTGATTTCTAAAAAGGATTACTAATCCTTAACTTTTCGAGGAATCCTTCATCAATGGTTGTGAATGACTGATTTTTTCAATCTTTAATTTTCGACCTTGGTTCCGAGTCGATTCCATGATTATAAGTTCATAACCCTAGCCCATTCCCATTTTGGGCG
>JAESVK010001359.1:293085-309404 GCA_017140935.1 Hamamelis virginiana | reverse complement strand
ATGCCAGATCATGAATTAGTAACTGCATCCAATCTCCAAAAAAATCCCAATTGTTTCGAACTTTCTATTTTTGGAATGGAATATTTACGGAATCTCCATGAATAGGATCAAACCTTATTCCATGGTATTTACATAAGATTCCTTCTTAAGCAAATCCCCGAGAGGGCTTAGTTGATCCATGATTTATGTTTCATCTTTCGTTTCCTTTTCGTTTTGCATATGCATGTCAGGAATGCCAAAAATCACACTGATCCAACGATCGGTTTCTCAAATATGTCACTGAGAAAAACTGTGATAGTTTTCGGCGGTCAGAATTTTTCACGGTCTGTATTTTGAGATGCCTACATCGGATCACTATGATTTTTAGCAGACGTAACATCCATAATATATATAAATATACATAGAGAGAGGGAGAGTGGGAGAGAGAGAGAGAGAGAGTATTATGATCTAGTCAACAAATGCTGACTTAGTTAAGTCAGCAAATACGTAAATGACCGTTAGATCACTCAACCAAGTGGCCTAGATCATAACTCAAATGGTCGAGATCTAACGACCACTTAAGTGTTTGCTGACTTAGACTAAGTCAGAAAATGCTTACCTGATCATTTCAATATATATATATGGTCACGTTCCCCTTACACCCTATTTTGACACCTATGTTTACACCTCATTTTCAAAACACTATCTAGGATAAATATTTTGACGAATCGACCGTTGGATTCAATACCTTTCTTATGCATATAAGGTATTATGCATATCATGTATACCAAAAATCATAGTGATCCAATGGTTAGATTTAAATAAATGTCATTATAAAAAACTGTTATGTTTTTAATTAATAAAAAAAATATTTCTTTAAAATGATATTTTTCAAAAAATAACCGTTGGGTCACTTCGCTTTTTTTTTTCATACATGACAAACATAAGATAAATATCTAATCCAACGGTTGGTTTCTCAAAATATTCAACCTACAATGGTATTTGAAAATGAGGTGTAAACATAGGTGTCTATATATATATATATATATATGGGACATGCTCCATTTACCATTCGTGTTACCATTATTTATACAGTCTATTTTCAAAACACTAATGTGAGTAAAATATTTTGAGAAATTAACCTATGGATTAGATGCTCTTTTTATATAAGTAATACATGCCAAAAATTACATTGATCTAACGATCACATTTTAAAAAATGGCAAATTACAGAAAACACCCCTGATATTTGGGTCAGATTTCACTTTAATCTTTATACTATAAAATGCATCAAAATGATCTCAAAAGTTACATGTTTCATTTTGGTCCTATGCTACAAAACACGTCAAAATGATCCCTAAATTATTGGTTGGGTTTCATTTTAGTCTTTACACTATAAAATATGTCAAAATAATCCCTTAAGTATTGATGAACAAATTAGCGCACAGAATACACAGAATTAGTGATTGAATGACACAGAATGCTTTGATTTTGATAATTCAAGGATACATATTGGTACTTTAGGCATTTTAAACATTAATTAATGCATGTGAATGGCACATATGCTTATTTTTCGTGCTTATTTTTCGTCTCTTGTTGTAACGACAAAATGATAATAGGGATGAAAGTGGAACTTTATAACTCACCAAAATTAAGACAACACCTTTTGACACCAAATTCGTATGCACAGATAACTCCACCTAGTAAATAGGTAACGATATATACAGGAAGCTAAATCGCTAATATAAGATGCACCTAACGTAAAGTACTTAAGCGACCACTATAGGGCTAGTTGCAAAACATATTTTAAAAAACTAACCATTGAATTAAATATCCCTGTTATGATAGTCACGTCTACCAAAAATTATAGTGATTCAATGGTTTTTGAAAAATAGTAACATTTTGAAGAAAAAATAATCATAAATTTTCATTGTGACATTTTTCAAAATTTGACTGTTAGATCTTCGTAATTTTTTGCAAAGATGACATTCCTAGGTGGGTATCAAATCCAATAATTGATTTTTCAAATTATATTTTTGCAACTAGTCTTACGAAAGTCATTTGACACAACTTTATGTTGGGTGCACCTTATATTAAGGTCTCTGTATAGCAGAAATATAGGAAGCTATAGTTAACTTCAACCCAATAAATAAACATAATGATCCTGAGTTCTGACTATCCATAAGACAGATTGCCCTAATAAGTTGCAATTCATCATTCACTTCACATTTCCTTAAAAATCATTTTACAAAATAGTTCTCCAATATTTATGTTCAAACTAATTTTCTTATGAGGACTTCCTTATATGAAAATCTGGCTTTTAAGTTAATGTAAGATGGAAATTTTGAAAAACCACCGTTGGATTAGATATTCAATTTAAGTCATGCATGCCAAAAATCACAATATGACGGCCGATTTCTAAAATACAGACTGTGAAAAACTGCGACCTTTAGATACTATCATAGTTTTTTAGTTTGTATTTTAAAAACCGACTGTTAGATTTAGGATCACTGTGATTATGCATGCCAAAAATCACAATATGACGGCCGATTTCTAAAATACAGACTGTGAAAAACTGCGACCTTTAGATACTATCATAGTTTTTTAGTTTGTATTTTAAAAACCGACTGTTAGATCTAGGATCACCGTGATTTTTGACATCCATATCATACGCAGGAATGATATTCAATCCAACGGCCGATTTTTCAAAATATCCATCCTACATTGGCTAGAAAGTCGAGTCCTTATGTGAGGTAGTCCTCATAAGAAAAGGACTCTTTTATGTACAATCCAGAAACCAGGGAAAGATGGGCCTTAAAAGCCAAAATTATGTAAAATCAAGTTATTATCTGAGTAATATAAAAGGCTAAACAAGCTTGAATTGCATAAGTTCAAGCTTCGGAGTTGAGATTCTTGGAGGTTATAGATTAAGAAATCTTGGATCTACAACTGCCAGCAAACAAGAGAGTTCAATGAAGCTCGAAATTTCTCAATCATGCGCTATATTTTCGGTAGGAGCGCCACAGGATGAGCAGGACTCCGTGATTTTTCCTGCAATAAAAAAAAAAATGATGAAAATACATCCAAGCAGTCATTAAGGATCCTTAAGCCCTGTTTGAGTTAGCTTTGCCTAAAATCATTTTTGGAGAACTCTCTTTACAAATCACTTTGGAGTTATGTTCAAATCATCGATCCACATATCAAAATTTTTATACTAAAAGTGATTGCGGCGAAAGTAATGGAACCTAGCTTTGGCCGATTATCCTCTCACAGCGAGTGACCCTTCAAGTTATTTAGAGGTGATTATCACCCATCTCTTAGATCAAGTGGAATTTTGAGCTTCAAAAGTGATTTTAAGCAAAGTTAATCTAAATGGAGCCTTAGCCTAACTCCCTACTTTTCATGTAGAAGTAAATTATAGAAGCATGCATGCAGCAAGAGCATTTAAGTTGAAATAGGTATATGCTTTATAACTTCGATAATAATTATGAGGAAAATGCTACTTTCAGTGTGAATGACTTGCTCCATGTGATGTGGGACCCACACCCATGTGAGAGACACGGTATACCATCTTATGGTCAAAATATCAAAACCCTAATTATAATCACATGACTGTTGATTATTCACTCTATAAGCTGACCGCAGGATGCTTTGCCATACCTCTAAATATTTTGTTAGCAGTGACGGAGTACTGAAATTGAAGTATCTGATTGGCTCTCCCTTTGTTCGAGACACATGAATCTGCTTTTGGACTTTGGAAGCAAGCGACTAAAATTCCGCTCACATTGAAGACATGAAGAAAAATAAAGAACATGATTATCAAACATCAAAGGAAGAGAGAAGAAAAGCCAAGGAGATAGTACTAGCAAAAATAAACCAATTTGTATAAGAACCACATGATCCCAAAGTAGAGGAAAATTTTAAACCACACCTTGCCTAACTCCACTCCCCACTGATCAAAAGAATTAATTCCCCATATGAAACCTTCCACCGCAATTTTGTGCTCGTAGATAGCTAATAACTTGAGAACAAAAACACAATTAAAGGTACTATGTTAGCTGAAGTAGGTTTCCAAGAATGTTAATAAATATTAATAAATGGCATGCCTTAACTGCAGTACTCAAACAACTAAAAGAAAATTCTCACATTTCACAAAATAAAGGGCGCTAAGCAGGCACCTAAGCAAGTAAGCTGAAATTATATTTGTGTTCATGTGGAGTATGGAATGTGGACAAGAAGATATGTCGTATTGTTATACACATTGAGCTGCAGATGAAGCTCCATTCATATTGAGGCTAAGGCAAGGGAGTTGGATAGTCTAGTGGTGTAAATTAGCTCAGACTGGTCAATTCAGCATGAGGTTTGAGCAGACTGAGCCATGCCTACTTTGGGGTGTGCATAGCTGAGCTCATCTCATATATCAGCCAAGATGCACACACAGAAGATCGAAGAGTTCTTTTCTTGTACACATATAAGCTTATGTGAGGACCTAGGTTTTTAACCAATATGGGATATGTATTTTGAAAAACCAACCATTGGATTAGATACTCTTTTTATTAGTGTCATGCATGCCAAAAATCACAGTGATCTGACTGTCGGTTTCTAAAATACAAACTGTGAAAAACTAAAACCGACCTTGGATCACTGTGATTTTTGGCATGCATGATACGCATTAGAAGGATATCTAATCCAACAATTGGTTTTTCAAAATACCTGTCCCACATTGACTAAAAACCCAGGTCCTCACATAAGCTTACATGTGCATGCACCCATAAGAAAATTACTACCCAAAATAAATACTTCTTATACTTTCATCTTTTAAGAATTATTTTTAAAATGACAACTGTGCAATTTCTTCCAAGAATACTCAACATGATGGCTTTAGAGTTTAGGCTCTTGAATTGGAAGACTTGGCAACAGATTATCTTCTAAAAGATTACAAGCGCAAAAGATTAAGGCTCCGTTTGGAATAGCTTTGCCTAATATCACGTTTGGAGCTCGAAATTCCATTTGATCTAAAGAGATGGGTGATGATCACTTCTAAACGATTTGAGGGTATACGATGGTTGGCCAAAGCTAGGCTTCCTAACTTTTGCCACAATCGCTTCCAGTATAAAAATTTTGATTTGTCAAGAGTTGGTTTGGACATAACTCTAAAGAATTATGTGAAGAGATAGTTCTCCAATAGTGATTTTAGGCAAAGCTAATGCAAATGGGACCTAAGAATAAAGAAAAGCAAATTATTTTATTAAAGACTGAAAAGGTGTACAGAACTTCAAACCTGTCCAATATTATAAGCATTCAAAGAAGGAAGTAGAAGGCTTAGAGAAGGTCGATTTCCAGAGAAGGTCTGCAGAAGCCAGTAAAAGAATAAGAACGGAACATAGAACTCTCAAACAAATTAATGTGAAACGGAAGTTTTAAGCAAATTACCTTGTGGGGAATAAGATGATGAGGGACATTCTCACTTCACAACTGTTCCGGGGTCTATATGACATATTGAGTCATTGTTAAAACAATAAATTAACAATTCACGCAATCTCAGAATACAATGTTGTAAAGCACACGGTGCAGTAACAAAAATGTTTTAATTATTTTCCTTTCTTTCCTTGATCTTTTTGATAACCAAACAAAGATGAGGAAAAATACAAAAAGAAAATACAAAAACAAACAGAAACTAAGACTAAAGACTCCATTTTCTGATCAATAATTTCTAAACATCAAAGTACTATGAACATGACAACACTTTTAGCAAGAAATGACCACTACATCTTCCAAGTTACAGGTCTCTTACAATACAAAATTATAAGTTGAACCTTTTGAGAAAAGAAATTGCTAGGAAAATACCAATAGGCAATAAATCTTCAAAATGAAAAATAATATTTTATGACAAAAGACAACCTTCCCATAAGCAAGAGCATCCGGCCGGGCAAAGAAGTTAGACATAAGCTCGTCATGGTTACTGACAGTTTCCCCTGTAAGCAAATTCAGAAGAACATAACCAGAGCAAGGGAGAAACACAATCTAGACAAATCAAAGCAGCAGAGTACAAGCTTTTCCCAAGCCACTTCAATATAACTTGTTCTAACAAGATCAATTTAGAGTACCTGTCAAGTAAACAGTTTGCTGGCTCCTCACAACACCTATAAAGTCACAAGGAATTATCTGTCCCCACAAGAAGAAAAAGTACATCAAAAATTGAACTAAACAGCTTACATGGTAATTAAAAAAAAATTATATATCACCATTACAGAAATTGTCACCGCCAGTAATTTGAAAATTGAGTTGTACATTCCTTAACACCCAGACAGTTGAAACTCTGCTCCAGACCAAGGATTTAGAAGAAAAATGAAGGCCTTCAAATTGTGAGTTCAGAGAGAAATTATCAGCAAGCAACACAGCAGCCCATCACATTACACAGGCAGCCATGGCTGTCTCTTCCCAGTTCCCACCCTAGCATAACAGACCCAACATAGTACAACTCAAGCAGATACCTTGTGGGTCTTACAACTCCCATTATGGATACGTCCAGATCCATGACCTTCAGTCGCAGCCCTTTTATATCAATCACCCCGATTACAAGCTGCATATTTGCATCACATCAATTGTATGTCCTCCATTTGTCTTTGTTTTTCGTTTTCATACTCACACAGCCTATTTAAGGCACATTTTCCCCTTTTGCTCAATCCAAGATTCACTGGGAGTGTAGCTTGTGCTTTTCAATCAAAATATATTTTTATTTAATGTGCCATCCATAACAGCTAATACTCCAAAAGTTATTGCACTGTTAGTATGGGGTTTAATGTTTTCAATGACCGTGGCAAGAATAAGTTCTCTGAAACAGTTCAAAGCAACAGACAGGAGCAGTTTTCATGAGATGTGGATGAACCTATAAATGAATGAGCTAAAAGTGATGATTTCTCTTTTCAGTATAACTTAAGAGTTTAATTAAGGCCTAACTATATATTTTCAACTAAAAAACCCAAAGAAAATATACTTCAAAGACCACCACAAATGCAACTTATGAAATCTGAAAGAGGCAAACATGCAATGAAGCCACCGTAAAATAAAAAATACAGTTTATACAACTCAAATCGGACGGACTACCAACTAGCATACTGTGCCAACCCCACCATAGAAGAGGTACTATATGGATCTAAAATGGCGAGATAGAAAGATCATTATGGCATCTTTACAGTTCCAACTTCCAAGTGTCCGAAATTCACAATTGGTGGGGATTGTTTTCAGAAAATGCCACCATGTACCACAAGATGCTATCCCACATTCAGATAAATTTCCTTCTGATCTAATTTAAAGAAAACAAAGCTACATCCCTTCGGTTTTTCTTAAAATTACTGATATTTTTATATAAATTCTCGTCTTTACTCTGATTTTAACTGATGCTATCCATTCAAATGTTAAAAAAAAATATAGAAGATCTACGTTGAAAATATGACATACTTTACATGTTCAACATGCAATGGCATATATAAGATTCAAACATAATACATTTTATGTAGCTTTTACTTGTATTGTGCATATTATAGACATACGAATCACCTGGTGAATTAGTTGATAAAAGCTATGCTGACCATTTGTCCCTGGTTCACCAAAATCAATCTCACCAGCCTCAAAGGGAAGAGGAATGCCGTCAATTGAAGCACCCTTCCCATTGCTCTCCATGCTAACCTACTTTGAAATAAATTTTGCAGATTGTAAAAAACTGGCAGTAGAAATTCCTGAAACAAACTGCAAGTAAGGAGGCCAAAGCAATTAAAAGCATGCCTGTTGAATGTGTGGAGCAAACTTCTCTAAGGCTTGAGAGTAAGGTAGGATAGCCTGCAAGGATATTAACAGTTATATTGAGATCAGAACAAGTACTACAAACATCAAATGAAGGAATAAGTTGTTTAGATAAAGGCTAGATATATTTCTATCAAAACCCAGGTTTAAAGCAGTTAATAAATGCTTACCTTCGCTGGATATCCGAGAAATGAAACATTCCATATGCTCAACAAACCTAAAAGCACCTGCTCCCAAGACAGTTCACAACACTTTCAGACAACAGAATTTCCAAAACATAGAAATCCAATATATTGTATACCATGAAGATAGTCTAATATAAAATCCACAGGTATGTGGCAAAGATTTGGGGCTGTGGGACAAGGCATTCCATTCGCTAAGGGATTTAAAACAAACAAGGGAGCTAAAGAATGACAAACATCTGGTGTATTGAATTGTTTCTGAAGTGTTGAGGGTGTGTTTGGTTGCTCCATGTGAATTGAATTGCTTCATTGTGATTTCGCATATAATTTTGTAAACACATTCATCTTTGTGACTGGGAAAATTCAAAAGAATGGAAATCATCATCACATATGAGAGAAAACTAAAAACAAAGGCCTTTCCTGAATTTTTTTTTTAATTTTTTTTTTAAAATTGATCCTATAACACCAATTATGGTGATTTATTTCAGCTTTCTTAAAAGGTGCCATTCAAGAAGATGGTATTTCTACCTTCAACACCATGCAAACTACAATAAATCCATTTAGACAACCAAACAGGTCATGACTGTATGCAATGCTATCAAAATATGTCACAAGGATGTCAAGGGTCTACATTTCCAAAGCTGTCTGACACATCAAACCCAAAAATCCCAGTATGGATACATTGCTATATTATACAACAAAAACACGTGTCATAAAAATAACAAGTGAGATACATAAGAAGGATTAAAATAAATTTAAAATAATATGTAAGCTGTAAACTTAATTACATTTGAGATTATATATCAGGATAACGCAAATGGAAAAAAGAGAGTTTAAAGAGCATCTCCATTGGATTATATGACATTAGTTCTAAAGAGGAGGCTTGGTACTTTGGCAGGAACTAGGAAATGAGAAACTCCATACTCTAGATTCTTTTGCTTCTATAATAGTTTGTTTTTCCTATTCTTATCTTGCTCTTTCTTTCTAATTTTTTTTCTTCACGTAATAACTACTTTTATTGTTTCTCAATGCTTAAGTCATGTGTATAGTGTAAATAGATTACATTTTATGATGTTATGCAGCAAGAGATTAAATTAAGTTGCATCATTTACATGATTTGTCATCTGTAGATGTTTTCAATTAACTGATATTGTTTTAATTTTAATTTATGCTCTTTTATCTGACGGAACGTCAAAAATATCCTTGTGAAATGTGATACTAATACATCCTACTGCAAAAAGCTAATAGGGTATTTTCCACTGCAATACAAGGGTAAAACACCCTAAAAGTCTATTTTCATGGTGCTAAACACTTCTGTTTGAGAATTTAAATTAGTGACACCTCTCACATCCATGCCGAGAGTCATGACATAGTGACAACATCAGCATGCCACTTCACTGGTACGTATCTTGCAGGATCAAGCTGTGTTGTAAGTGGCAACACTTCATAAATCCTAAAAACTACTATGTCTAGGTAATGTAGAGTCACAGACTATATGTCATCAGTACCCCCTCTCTCACACACACGACCAAAAAAAAAGAAGAAGAATAAGAAGATTGCCTTTATACCATATGGGGAAAGAAGTAATATATTACTGTGACACTTACAGGTATGTTTCTCTCAAATGGTGCTGAGTAGAAATGTTGATCAACACTGGAAGCTCCTTTTAGAAACCTTTAAAGAGGAAAATTTCAACATCTTACTCGACTGCAAACAATAAGCAATGAGAACCAAAACAGTTCAAAAGAATCTTTCTTAATTGCAGAAAGTGCACAACACTAGCACTCAACTTTTGTCATTTTTTGCAGTAACTAGAAATTAGAGCTGTGCAAGCAGCCAAAGCACTCATGCATGAATGACTGGTTACATGAGAAGAGAAGTCATCATTAGCAGAATGTTGAAGCCTCGAATTAGATATGCATTGCTTTATTTTTTAGTAAAATTACCATCAAATTTAGATTTTCTATTTTTACTCATTCCTGTTGCCCACCACAGCATTGCTTAGGTTTTTAAGAGGCTAGACTTTCACATCCCACTTTTCACTTGGTAGGGTCCATGCCAAATCCTCACCATGCTAAGGTGACTTGTCCAGGAAAGGGGAAAAAAAGTTGAAAGAACAGAGTAAACTAACACAAAATGGTCAGAGTTATCAGAATAAGTGCCTCGAGCAGAATGAACAGCTCTCTGACCAATTTTAGTAGTTTCATTATTTCTGAGTCACTAATAAAGTCATGCATGGAACTACTGTAACAATTTCTCTTGGTGTCAAAAGTGAGAGCACACTATATGCAAAACTAGAACGTGGGGAAAAAAAAAGAAGAAGAAAAAGAGCATAATATTAGGAGCTTAAAAATAGAGAGAGCACTTGGGTCAGCTACATGTTTCGCCTTTTTACCCACAAAAGAGATTTAACAGAAATGATTTACTTTTGCTTTGCACTACAACTGTATATATGTATGTATCTCAATCTCTACCAAGGAGTGGAGGTTCACGATGGTGAGGTGAAGGATGTGGTTGGTGACGGTGGAGTGGTGGACCCAGGGTTTTAAGTATCGGGTAACAGACCCATAACGGTAATGGTAAAGTTGTTACAGGTATCAGGTGATACGTAACGGGTATCGGGCGCTAGGGCCGTGAATTTTTTTTTATTTTTGCATACCAACCCCAAAAGCAGTAATACGCGTATCTTTACCCTCTACTAATGTATATTTGTGAGCAGTACATAATATTCTGTATTATTTTGTAGAGTTGACTTTCCATATTTAATTAGTTTCCATGTATTAAGAGTTTCTATGTTTCCTAGGTTTCTATATTTCTTAGAGTTGACTTTCCATATTTTTGTAATAGCTTTTCTATAAATTATAGGCTTTTAATTCATATTGTTATGTTGGAATAAGATTGCATAGCTGCTAGGATTTTCACCCTAAGAAACTTTCATGGTATCGGAGCATATTGCATTTTTTTTTGTCTCTCTCCTGCCACTACTGCCGCTGCTCCCTGCCACTGCTGCTGCTGCCTACTACTGCTGCCCCTCTCTCCCTGCTGCTGCTGCCGCTGCTCCCTGCCACTGCTGCCCCTCTTTCCCTGCCACTGCTGCCGCTACTACGGGTTTGCTGATTTTTGTTATCTCTCTCTCAGATAGTGATTTCTTTCTCTATCTCCCTCTGTCGGCCTCTATTTTCTAGGTTATTTCTCCCCTATTGACACTCTATTATTGGGTTATTTATGGGTTATTTCTAGTTTATCTACTGGAGGTTTTCTCACTAACGGACTCTCTCTTTCATTGGTTATTTCTGGGTTATTTCTCTCTCTTGTTCCCTACCAGTTTCTGTTATTGGGTTTCTGTTAGGATTTCAACCTATCTCTCAACAAATATCAGGCTTTCTCTCTCTCTCTCTCTCTCTCTCTCTCTCTCTCTCTCTCTCTCTGCAATGGGATTCTCTCTCTTGACAAATCCTTATCTCACCTAGTGTTTCTCACCATCTCAATCTTTATCTCATCTAGTGTTTCCCGTGCGCTGTATTTCTCTTTGATCCGTGACCTTTGTACGACTAAGTATAGCCGATGAGAAAATTCAAGTGAATGAGTGTAGCTTTTGTCATCAAAAGGGACATTGGAAACATGCTTGTCCTAAGCTTATTACACCACGTGCACCTATGGTTCAGCCTCGTCCCCGCGTTGATCTCACTGCCCCATCTGTTGTGAGTACAGTGTCACTTTTCCCTATGACATTTATATTTGAGCAATTTCAGACTTGGCTAGCATCCCAATCTCAGGCTTCTGCTATGTCCACTCTTCACTCAGGTTTGAACAATTTTGATTCTTCAGGTATTTCTTCCACCACTTGGATTTTTGATTCTAGTGCCTCTCATCATACGACTCCAAATTTGTCTCTTCTTAAAAATTGTGTCTCTCCATGTTCTCCTATTCCCAAAGCTACTGCAAATGGATCTCACATGAATGTTAAATATATAGGCTCTGTCCTTTCTTCCTTTAGCTCATCTCTCTCTATTCTTAATGTATTTTTTGTTCCTTAATTGTAAGTAAGTTTGCTTTCTATAAGTCAGTTATCTGAATCTGGTTTTGATGTTATCTTTTCTTCTTTGATTTGTGTTGTACAGGATCGGGTATCCAAGAAGCCGATTGGGACAGGGCATAGAAATTGTGACTTATATGTGGTGGATACTCTTCAGATTCCTGAGTCCGGTTTTTCTTCTGCTTTATCTTCATTTTCTCTTACAAATAAGTCCTCTCCTTTTTATCTGTGGCATGCTAGGTTAGGTCATGTGTCTAGTGCTCGCTTAGAAAGTCCTGTTAAGTCTGGCCATTTAGGCAAAGTCCCTATTGATGATATTCGAGATTGTAGTGAGTGTAAACTTGCAAAAATGAAGGCCTTGTCATTTCATAAAAGTCTGTCTATTTCTGATTCACCATTTGCACTTGTTCATGCTGATGTGTAAGGTCCTTCCCCAAAAACTACTAAGGGTGGTTCTTATTACGTTTCCTTTATTGATGACTATAATAAGTTCTGTTGGGTTTATCTTGTCTCATAAATCTAATTTCTTTCGCATTTTTAGAGAATTTCACTCTATGATTCAAAACCAATTTTCCACGACTATTAAAGTTCTTCGTTCTGACTTGGGGTGGGGTTGACTTCTACCCAAGACCATGAGAACCAACATGCCGAGGGATGGGTAGGGTGCGTGTCCCTGGCCTGCATGCGGCACGTGCTGCCGAGTGAGCACACTGCGCATGAGAAAGGGTGTGAAGCGAAGTCCCACATCGCCTAGGTATGAAAGTAATGTGTTGTATATAAGCGTGAGGGCTCCCTCACCTCTTGAGCTAGCTTTTGGGGTTAAGTTCTACCCAATACCGTGTAACAATATTAATGTTTTCAAAGAGTTCTACTGAATTTATTTCAAGTTTTCACAAATCAGTGGTTCGTTACTCAATTAAAATTAATTGAGTAATGAACTAGAACTCTTTGAATAAAAATAAATGTGTTAAAAATTCATGTGCACCCATAATTTATAATTATTTTGAAAAATATTTTTGTAGTATATTATGTAAGTTATAAGTTACTAGCTTGCAAGTTAAAAAGTTTTAAAATAAAACCAAAATTTTGTTTGAATTGTATTATAATTTTTTAAATGTTTTAAATTTTTTATTTACTCTTTTAAGAATTAAATTTTTGGCTCATATTTTTTTAATTATAATTTATTTTTGGCATTTTAGTTTAATTTGCTTTGAAATATTTATAACTATTTTAAAAAGCAAATAGAAGTAAGCAATTTTAATTTTATAACAAAATTATAAAAGTAATAAAATTTGTAATATTAAATTAGAAGTTAACTTAATTACACAAGTCAATTAACCATTGATTAATATTAAATAGTCAAACTTATATTATAAAAAAAGACAGCAGATATATAGTCATACGTCTTGAGCATCTCGAGTGTTCTTGAACAGTAGGGGTGTGTATCCACACACACACACACACACACACACACATATGGGTGGGTGGAGAGTGATGACCACAACACCCCACCAGTAGGAGGAGCTCGCCAATTGCTTCCCTTACGTGACAGCGATGGCAACGGCAGTGGAGTCCTCACACTTGAACTCACAACATACTTTTTCTTCTTCTCTCCTTTTTATCTTCTGATTTCTTCTTTTTCTCTCAATCCAACACTTGAGAGACTAAAATCATGATACTTTATCATTTATATTTGAAAGAAAAACAAAG
Organism: Hamamelis virginiana; assembly: GCA_017140935.1. Taxonomy (NCBI): domain Eukaryota; kingdom Viridiplantae; phylum Streptophyta; class Magnoliopsida; order Saxifragales; family Hamamelidaceae; genus Hamamelis; species Hamamelis virginiana. Next base: position 295,695 of record JAESVK010001359.1, on the reverse strand, counting down.
TAGTATACTCATTGTTAGGAATCTTTGCTAGCATCAGAGAGTTATGGTTTCCTGTCATTCACGTGGGTGTAACTGGAATCGGGGTGTAACAACCTTTACGCACCATATCAGGCCGATATGCCGCGAATTGTTTTAAAAATATAGGATTGGGATGTAAAGTGTACAGGATCCTCTGAAATCATATACGTATCTGGCGATACATATAGGATCGAGTGATGCTTAAAACTATGGGTGGACCCCTCCCTCCCTCAGTAATGGGGCATGTTGTGTGATGGCGTGGATTACCCCTCTAAACCAAAACACATTGTTTTATAAGGAATAGTGTTTAAAAATGGGGTTTTAACTCAAATAACCTTAAACACTGTTGGGTAAAGGGTACTCTGTCATTTTATGATTAAGAGGGTCGCGGGGTAATTTCAAAAAGCACGGGGGTGTCAGTCTACAAATGAAAGGGCTTCAAGTGTAATTTATCCTCATTAAAATGCTAGCAATTTAAGAGATCATCAATATGTGAGTTACCATACTTCTCAACTACTGAGAAACCATATTGAAGAGATAAAGGCAACACTCCAACAGCGCTGCAAACTGCCATAAGATAATGTGTAATCAGAAGAAGTTATGCAATAGAAAAGTACATTAATGGTCCTATTACAGCTTCAAATCAACCACAGGAAGGTAAATTACCACTATATCGACCTCCAACCCAATCCCAAAAGGCAAAAGCATGATTAGGATGTATGCCAAACTTTTCTACAAGCTGCATTAAAATTAAAGTTAAAATATATATATATATATATATATCCAAGCAATGAGAAATATGGCAGATGAGGACCCTAAAAAGAACAGTAAAGAATGAATAAAAACTAAGCTAAAACCATTTATATATTGGTATGACAACCAGCTTTCATTTCACTAAAATGTTAGCCTCAAGAAATAACAAATTATATATATATATAGGTTTGATCCATTGGGATCAAGTCCTCAATGGAAAATGCGGTCCATCAAAGATCTGACCATTGATTTCAAAACAAGGCATCCAATAGCTTAGAATAAAAGAGATTTTTCACAAGAAACGAGGCCAAATTCAGGCCAAAAAGCTGGCTGTCCCCCCATTTCCTTCTCTCTCCCCCCTTTCTCTACCCTATGTTTCTCTCCATCTCCTCCCCGCACCGGCCGGTGACGATGGCAACGGCGACCTCCCATTGCCATCTCTCCACCCTCCCACTCTCTCTCTACCTCGTCTTCTCTCATTCCTTCTTAATTATTCAAGAAGAAAAATGTGAATATATACAATAATCTCACTGCAAAGTGAATATATACTTGAAAATATCAATGGTGTTAAATAGGCAAGTGGAAGCTTGGATGAATCCTAAATCTCCAATAGAAATCACACTTCAACCTTGATTCTGTTTCTTTTTGTGGTTGGGGTTTTATTTTCTTCAAATTTTTTTTTTTTTTTTTTTTTTTGCAGGTACTGAAGCTTTTATTTTGCCTATTGTATTGATTTTGTTAGTTTATTTTGCCGTCGCCGTCGCCACAGCTTCGGGGAGGAGGACGGGGTAGAGAGAGAATGGGAGGGTAGAGAAATGGAAAGGGGAGGTTGTTGTGGCCTTCGCCACCGCCCGGCTGGGGAGGAGATGGAGAGAGACATGGCCACATGGGGTAGAGAGACAGAGGGGGCTGAGAGAGAAGGAAAGGGGGGACAGCCAGCTTTTTGGCCTCGTTTCTTGTGCAAAAATCTCTTTATTCTAAGCGATTGGATGCCTTGTTTTGAAATCAACGGTCAGATCTTTGATGGACCGCATTTTCCATTGCGGACTGGACCCCAATGGATCAACTATATATATATATATATAAACCCGCATGTAATCAATTGGAGGATGTAAAAGAAATAATAGCCTCAACCATCACTACCCATTTGACCATTTGCATAAGAAGGATGAACAAAATAAAATTAGCAAGAAAACAATTACAGTTGAAAAGGTGTACTAACGAAAATATAGCAGCTCTAGCACAGAAGAAGATGAAAAGATAGTCAGAACTGATCATTTGTTAATTCTTTTTTTCTTTTTTCATATTTTCAGTTCATTACCATTGCTGAAATAGTAAGGTTAAATAGAACTGATCCCACATGAGGTTAGAGTGAATTAGATCCCACAAAACGACTATTTGGATATATAACTTGTCTGATTGGGTCAGGAGTGGTCTGGTAACACCTTTTGTCATTTCAGTCAAGTGACTTTCTCTCATTATTTTGAATTTATCTTGGCACTTATTTGTTATATAGTCATTTAGGTTCACAATGGAAAAAAAAAATGAAAAATGTGAATCGAACACTAGAGGCAACAAAAAAAATCAATTAATTTGCAAGAAAATATGAATGTGCATGTGTGTGTGTGTTTGAAAACATACCATAAGATTAGTACTGACAGCCACCATATGCTTCACAACTGCCTCGGGCCTGAAAGTGATACAACAAAGTTTTGTGTTTGCACCACGAGGAAAAGAAAAGGACGGGGTTGTGGACTTGTGGGATGAAAAGAATACTAATAAAAACAGAGTAACTATATATATATATATATATATATATATATATATATATATATATAT
>JAESVK010001359.1:264637-293075 GCA_017140935.1 Hamamelis virginiana | reverse complement strand
TATATATATATATATATATATATATATATATATATATATATATATCCAACGCCCAGTCCATTTTGAATGAACAAGCTACATATTATTGAACCAACCCAAGAGCAGCTGAAATCCATTCCCTCAATGTCCGGGCATTCAACATAGTTTCAGCCATTGTAAAAGTCTTTGAAATAACCACAACTGCATTTATTAAATAAAAATAGTAGTTACCAGGACAAGAAACTCAGAAAGTAACAACTATTAGACTAAAGAGAGAGAGATCTACCCAACGTTGTTTCAGGGTTCAACCCACTGATACTTTTAGCAACATCAATAGGATCAACATTCGCAAGGCTGCAACCAAATCCTTGTATATGATTGGCTACTACATAAAATTGAGTTAAGAAATACATTACAGAGCATAACTATTGTCTGCAAAAGTTCTTGCCATAGTACAGTTGCCAATGTGAGCAGATGACCCACTGGAAATAACTATGGTCAAGTTCAGAATACCATGAAGGTCTAATCACTGTGCTTAATATTTTTTTGGTCCCCATCTAAAGGAGAAAGCAAATCCTACAGTCTTTCGAAGCCAGCATTTCTTTTTATAACAGAGATAATTTCATTCCACTAACATAGGTGGGGTGAGCAGGCCACATAAGCCAAAAAAAAAAAAAAAAAGCAATTTACCTGCCATGTATATCATTGATCCTTAATGTTGGCAAGTATTCATACAGTGAAAATTGCAAAAATAAAATTCATATAGATACACATGGCACTTACAATCGCAGCTGGCATCCTTTTGCATATACTATAGCCTCTGGATCTGTAAGATCCCAAGATTAGACCATACTTTGTCAAGGTCTTGTTGCAAAACCATGTCAAAAAACATATAAAAAAAATCACAAGACAGAAAAAAAAAAAAAATGATTGATTGAAGAAATTCTGTCTGCATCATGTGGGCCACCAATTTATTTATGGAGTTCATAAACTCAACCTGTTTGAAGAGCAGTGTGCACAAATAGAGGACCTAAGAAGCTGCCACCAATGCCGACGGCAACCACATCCTTCAATGCTTTTCCCGTGGCTCCAACCTATGAATTTTTGCATATAACTTGATATCAGGTACTGTATATTAGATGTAAATCTAAAGTCAATATAACAGATCATTACCCATGAACCACTTCGAACTCTTTCAGAAAACTCATTGATTTTGTCTAAGACTTTCCACACATCAGGGACCACATTCTTCCCATCAGTTTTTATAACCATATCCTTTGAAGCACGTAGAGCCACATGAAGGACAGACCTATTCTCCGTGCTATTTATCTAAAGGAACAAACCGAAGATAATGCAAATAAATCCAATGAACATGGATGTCAATGTAATATTATGAATAGATAACAGAATAACCTTTATAACAAACGAAGACAAAACAAAACATAAAAATGCAAAACAAAACAAAATGATATTGAATGAAAGGAGAGTCATATGCTTGTTATCGACAAGGAAATACCCCATTTCACATAGTTCTTGACTGAAACCGGCGAACTAAGGGAAAAACTGACTTACATGCTCTCCGTCATACATGCTGTTAATCTTTTGCTTGAGGTGTGATGCCTGCAATAGGAGGCATGGAATGATAATTAGAAGAGTATAGTTCCTCCGTCGAAGATAAGCAAGTGAACCTAACCCACCTACCACCAGCCCTTGTGGCTTAGTGGTGGTACAAGGGTGGGTTAAGACTTGGGTAGTGTTAGGTCTAGGGGTCAATTCCCCTCCTTTGTAACTAAAGAACAAAACCCACCTCTGCCAATTTTAAGAGTTTATCCAAAGTCTCTCGAGTGGCACATTGTCGCGAATAGTCCAACAGCAATCCATCAAAATCACTAGAAAAGAGATTCCCTCAACAACATTGACTTAATACTAATAAAAGCAAAGATGAGTAAAATTATATGCAATGTAAGTCAACAATCATTCATGTGCTCCAATATTTAAATTAACATATCTTTACCCAATTAAAAATAGGTATTGAAAATACTTCTTTCTGAATGAGTAACAAAGAATCGTACACCATCATTGACCTGCACCGATCAGAATCACTCATCAAGTCACTCAAATGTGTCTTTTTTATATCCTCAACATGAGCCTGCAAAAGGAAAGTGAATTCCATGTCAATTACAAAGTAGATTGACTATGCCTTGGAAATGCACTTTGCCAAGAAGCAGCATCCATGTATACCTCTAAATTCTTCCACGGCTTGGTGTCACAAATAAGAGAGCATGAATCCATCTGCTGTCAATTAACACAAAATGGAAAAACAAATGTGTAGACCAAGGTCCATGATTGAATAAGTAATAATTGCAGAATCAACAAAAAGATACGTCTATTTCTCCCAAATCTATCGTGCCAAATGCAAAGAACAACATTTTCTTGACTATCACATTTTCCTAAGACTAAAATGAATAATAACAAATATAAAATAATTTACAGAATTTTTTTTTAAAAAAAAAACTATTTAAATAATTTGCACTGTAATGATTTTTTATTGTAGGCCTCAATTGAGCCCCCAAAAAAATTTAAGTTAAAAAAGCACAATTAAATGTCTATCAAGATCAAATAAATGCCCCCCCCCCCCCAAAAAAAAATCATTTTCTTACTTCTTTAACCTTCTGTTTGGTTATTGAAAAATAATGCGGAAAATGAAAGGAAATTCCTTGAAAATGTTCAAGAAAGGAAGACATTCTTGAGCATAATCCTTTATGTTCCCTCATTCTTTCCAGAAACCAAATAGAACCGAGTGTAATGATCCAACTGTGTCATTATCACAGTGAAAAGGTGAGGTATGGTTATGGCAATTTTCGTTGAATATCAAACTCATAACGTGACATCATGATACGTTCCAATTTAATTAAGATATTTTAGAAATTTTTAAGGATAAGATAGGTTAGTTATTGTAAATTATAGTTGGTTATTTTCAATTATTTTTTTCTTCAATATAGTTTTAGATGCTAGTGGTATGCAATAAAGAAACTACTTTGATTTCAAGCTTGACTTTGTGGGAGGTTTAGCCACTTCATTAATTCAAAGTGGGCACTTTAAGGTTTATGCCCCCTGAAGTGGAGAAATTATTCGGTAAACCAGGCATATATGCCCTCCTAGACACATATCACTCATCATATGATAGTCACATATAAAGTTCTATGTGTCTAAGAAACACATGATAGTACTATGCGTCTAGGACGACGTATATGCCCCGCTCACCGAATAATTTTTTCTCGAAGTGAGCACTCTTCCTTCACTCTTTACTAGAAGTGATGGCATGTGTTATGCATGTGCAGTAATCCCCTCTATTTTCTCCATTCATTAGGTAGCTCAAAGTAGTTATTTTAGAGAGTTTGGCGGGTAGTGGTTTTCATCGGAAAAATTTGAAAGAGTCAACAAATTTTAAAATTCATAAATTGATTATTTTATTTTAGAAAAATGCTGGGATTCCTACCGGCAAGAATTCCGTCCCTCCATAGTGGTGGCATGGCTCCCAACCCACCCTCTGTGAAAGAGCGGGATTCCCGCCGACAGGAATCCTAGCACTCTTCTTTAACTAAATAAACATAGAATGACATTAAAATATAAAAGAATATTTTTGAAATAAAATTTTGAGTACAAGAATGAATTACTTTTATGGAAGCGCTATTCGCGCTCCAAAATGAGCTTGTTGCACTCCTCCTTGCAATTATATTATTATAATGATCTAATTAACCTTTATTTTTATTCATAATGCCAAATTTACTCTTGATATCAAAGGAGCGTCAAGTGATCTCCAAATGACCAGTTGTAAGAAAACTAACCGTTGGATTAGATACCCCTCTTATGTATGTCAAGCCTCCCAAAAATAATAGTAATCCAGTGGTTGATTTTTGAAAAATGAAATTGTGAAAAACTGTGACTTTTTTGTTTTTTAAAATATCACCATTTTTTAAGTCAGTTTTTTTAGAAACCGACCATTGGATTATTGTGAGTTTTGGTTGGCCTAACATACATAAGAGAGGTATCTAATCCAACGGTCAGTTTTCAAAATTTGTGATGTAACTAATCCTATGAAGCAATTTTGGTATCGTGATAAATTTGGTATTATAAATAAAAATAAAAGTTAAGTGTATCATTATAATAATATAATTGCAAGGAGGATAGCAGGAGGCCGATTTTGGAGCGCAAATTGCGCTTCATTACTTTCATACAATAAGTATAAATTGGGCATTGCTATAGATCCCACCATGCCCATCCCACCTCCCTTCCCGCCCTCTCACAAGGAGTGGGCCCCACATGGGTCCCACCATGTGCGAGAGGGCGGAGAGAGAGACTGATTGGCAACAGCCGGAAGATCACCATTTTCCTTCTTAATTTTACAATTCACTGCTGGATCGAGTACGCAACTACGCATCATGTTACTAGAGCTTTGAGAAGCCATTGACTCCGTTTGGTTCTCCAAATAGAACAATACAAAATAAAAGGGAAAATGAAAATGCTTCAAAATGACTCCCTTTCTTAAGCATTTTCCTTTACTTTCCCTCATACTTTCTTGAGGACCGTACAGTGTGTGTTGTGTGTGTATTTATAAGATTGCAAAAGAACTGTACATTGAGCTATAAAGGGGATTGTGTACACACACACACACATATATATAGATATATCACTGAAGTGAGGAAAAAAAATATTTAATAGAATGGTAGAACTAGGGTTCTATGATGTAAGATAAGCTAAAGATCACGAATAGTAGAAAAGGTAGGATGAAAACCGGAGATTTGGCACAAACCGAACTGGCTGCTGCACTTGCTCTGCCGACGTTCCTCGTCCTTCGTAGTTGTGTCTGAGTCAGTGAGTCTGATCTGCTGCTTGTCTGAAAATGTGGTAACTGTACACCCGTGTTAGATGGCTGCTTGTGGATATTGGGCTCTTTGGGCTCAAGGCCCGGGATGAGCGATTAAAGTATGGGAGGGGATGTTGACACACCCTTGAATTATAAGTCCACCCCCTCTAATTTTGATTTTTTACCGTTTTATGAAAAAATAAAATGTTTTTAAGAAAAATAGCCGCGTTTGTCCACTAGAAAACATCATTTTGAACAACTTTGTAGAAGAAATTTTTTCCAAAATCTATCATTTGGGCAGACTTTTTGGCATTTTTTACGAAATATTTTGTAAAAATAATAAAATGGTCAAAAAGTCTACTTAAATGATAGATTTTGGAAAAACTTTCTTCTACAAAGTTGTTCAAAATGATGTTTTCTAGTGGACTACGCGGCTAGTTTTCTTAAAAACAATGTATTTTTTCATAAAATGGAAAAAAATCAAAATTGGAGGGGGTGGGCTTATAATTCAAGGGTGTGTCAACATCCCCTCCCTTAAAGTATTTCCAGCCCATATCATTTCATGGGTTTCATCGAGTACATGAAGCTCCTCTTTTTCTTTTTCAATTTTTTTTTTTTTTTGAAGATAAGGGTATTCTAATCGAAATATAGTTCTCAATTAACTAACTCAACATGTGGATGTATATGAAGCAGTGTTTTAAAAACCGGACCGTTCATCGAACCGGAAAAGTTACCGGGTTAAGGGTCAACCGGTTCAACTGGTTGAACTGCCGGGTTGAACCGTGACGTCATAAATATATTATTTTATTTATTTATTTATTAGAATAAAAGCTATAAATGATTCAAAATATAATTTTTTTTTAAATGTTTGTACAATCAATTCATATATTTGAATTTATGTGCAGTCATTACAAATATTGGGACTATTTTAGTCATTTTCGCACCTTAAAAAAAATTTTAAAAATTATTTAAAAAAAAAAAAAAACCGGGTTGACCTGTTTTTTGACCGGTTTGACCTGTTGAACCGCCGGGTTGAACGGATTATTTAAAAAACGGGTTTTTGTGGGTTGAACCAGCAGGAGAGGGGACCGGTTCCCAGTCCAACAGGTTAAACCGGCCGGTCCGGTCCGGGTTTAATAACACTGATATGAAGTATATTTAAAAAAGAAAAATAAAATCTTTGGTTACAAGTAAGATAAATACATACAGCTGTCTTTCTTTGCTGCTTTGTACGATAATTGATATTTTTGTATACAACAAATATAGAGTCATCATAGCAACATCAACGACATATAATTTTTCTCCTAAAATGATAATTCTATATCTACTTTTGACATAATTCATATGATTTGTACCTCAATTTTAGAAAAAAGATTTCGAATTCAAGTATATAAAAGTGTATCAAAACTAATATATTGGTATTGGGAATTGAGGTAAGGGTAGGTTTCTATCGGGATGAGGAGTACTATCACATGTAAGACAAATCTTGTTAGATATGCATAGACACTCTCACTATAACAAGTTAGACAAATTTGAACAAAAGAAAAAAAAAATTCTATCGAATTGACCCAAGGATGGATTAGAACTTAAGAACATTAGCATTTTGAATCATGAGTACCAAAAACAATTGTTCTACCACCTTAGATTACCTCAATCCACATTCCATATGCTATTCAAATTAAACTCATATTATATAATAAGATTCCTACGAATGTTAATCAATTTATTTACTACTTTCAGAGTGAAACTTATAGCAGTTTACTCCCTTTTTTTTTTCTTTTTTTTTTTCACAATAGAAATCTATCCCTACCCTAAATTCTTCTTAATATTAACAAATGGGTATTGATGCACTTTAATATGCTCAAATCCGAAACCTCTCATCTAAATGTGGTGGATACCTGTCATTAGGCTAACAAGTTATCTATCATAGCAGCTTATTTCAAAAACCAATTCGGACCCTTTTAATAGTAATAAATGGGTATCGATAAACTTCAATATGGTCGAATTTGATAACTCTCTTCTAAAAGCGTGGATGCATGACACTAAATAAACATTCCATCAATAAGATGAAAAATTTAATGGTGTTTATTTTTAGAATGAAGGATATCTTGATCTTTTTGGAAGGAATGTGATATTCCATCTTAAAAAAATTACAACAAAATGTTACAAATATTTGACCAAATTTGGGATAATGAATATGTTTCCCTTCCCTACCATCTAATGTGAAAAAGACCAGAAGGTTCCTCAAGTCCTTATCTACCACAGGGAATAAGACCTCTATTGTCATTAGCTGTCATCTAATGTGAAAAAGACCAGAAGGTTCCTCTAGTCCTTATCTACCACAGGGAATAAAATACTATAGCCATGACCTCTAATGTGAAAAAGACCAGAAGGTTCCTCTATTGTCGTTTGCTGTTTTATATGGTGGGTTTGCTCAAGTTAAAACAGAACTGTCAAAAATACAAAAATTCCGTTGCCGGGAATCGAACCCGGGTCTCCTGGGTGAAAGCCAGATATCCTAACCGCTGGACGACAACGGATGCTTGTATGCATTTTGTCATTGTTTTTATATACTTAAAGAATTTCTCTGAGGCCAAGATTTAGTTCATTTCATCAACACGCAGAAGCCCATTTATCTAAAAAAAATACTATAGCATCAGACACTTTAACCCGAAATTAAAAACCACCATGACGTGCCCTGCTTTGAGTGGTGAAATTCCTCATCTCAAACCGATTCCATCTTTTTCACACACCACTCAAAGCAGGACATGTCAGGATGATTTTTAATTTCGAATTAAAGAGTTTGGTGTTATAGCATTTTTGTTCCTCTAACAGAAGCGATGCAATAAAGGGAAATATTGCCTAACCAAGAATTAAATAAAAATCATTAAACATTTGAGGCTTAACATCGAGTGTAGAAGCCATCTAACCTCCACAAAATTAATAAGTATTTGTCATATAGGGGCCAAAAAAAAAAAAATCACAATTTATACCGCCATAATTCATTTTAAGTGATTACATGTTTATCATATTTTATTTTTTTTTTATGACGAGGGTGTCTGGGCCAGCTTGCGTGCATCTCGACTAATCCCCCGGGTGACCGCAATACCCTACTAATCACGGAGACCAAGTAAGACGCAAGGCAAATATCTTGGGTAGGTGGCCCAAGAGACTCGAAACGGGAACCTCGGACTTGGTACGCCGAAACCCAACCATCTGAGCTATCCTCCTAGGTTCATTTATTTTATTTTAACTTTTTAAAAGGGTGAAATGCCGATATGTGGTTCCATACTTAATGTTCGACTCAAGAATATATTGATATTGCTTCTTCTTTTTCTTTTTTTCATTTTTATAATTTCTAACACTTTCTAGAGAGAGTCTTGAATACACTATTGCTAATATATCATAATAATGCCTCTTTCACTATCTCCAACCAATTGTCTAATATTAAATCTAATAGGGTAATGTTATATTAATACAAATCATTATAGCAACTCTCGCATGACATACCAAGTTAATTGCCATGTTAACATAATAAGTTAATGTGAGAACTAACGCAATGTCGTGACAGATAAAAATTTGAATGGTATGTTTAAAAATTTGGCATTTTTCCTCTAATATAATAAATAAGAGAAAAGCCAAGCCCTACAATGAAAAAGAGTCACAAATGTAAATACGAAAAAAGCTATATAATGGAAGTACCTCCTAATGTGGTAGACGAACTTTACAGACATTTCACCTTTTGACAGAGATCATGTGGCTTCATGATCAGTTCCACACACAAGACAAAAGAAAAAAAAGTGAAGAGGAAATCATTTGAGGGCAAACTTGCAATTAAGCTGTTGTTTGAACCATGCCAGCTATTAGTTCTTTACATATTATATATAATTGGAAATTCATAAAAATGATACAAATGCATATAAACAGGACTACAGGACTCATTTCAGCCACAAAAGTACCTGTCAACACTCTTGACATAATTGCACCTTACCTCCCCCTTTTTCACCATCCTAATTATTCCACTACAGAAAGATATGGAGACCGAGAGAGAGAGAGAGAGAGAGAGAGAGAGATCTACACTTGCATTAAAGGGAGGAAAACCTTTACAATCTACAAAGGAGGAAACCACTATATAATAGAGCTAGGAACAAGAACCACCATCCTTTATTCATCTTCTTCATTACTTAAATGTGGGATGAAGTTGCTTTTCTTTTCAGGTACTTCCACCAGGATAAATGCAAGCATTATAACCTGCAATCAGAGAAAATTCAATTCAGAAGAGTTTGTCAACAATAAGATAAACAGAACATATTTGCAAGAAAGACATTAGGCAACAACAATAATGCAATTTCCTGTTTGAAACACCAGTTTCAAAGCTAAAAAGGGAGCAACTAAACACCAAATTGAAAAGTGCACTCTCTTTTAATTCTCCAATCATCATGTGCCATGGGGCACGAAAGAATGTCGCCTCTTTAATAAAGATGCCCCCACCATTCTCATCTCTCTCTCACAAATAAAGATGCCCCTACCATTGTCATCTCTCTGTCTCTCTCTCTCTCTCTCTCACACGCGCGCTCACCCGCCCAAGAGAGATGAGGTTGGAAAACTGCTACTTATACTAGCTAGAACTAATCTTTTTGTCCTATTGAAGTTGTCCTAAACACACCCCTAAAGCACAACATGAAATACAAGTAGCACGCGATGCCACAGTATGGGGCACAGGGAGTAGAGACCATGATAGTGCCCTTTTTTTTTTCATATTTAATAATTGCTTTGCTTTTATATATGAAAACTAAAGATATAGCTATTAAAGAAAGCTTACTGGGATTATTGGATGTGAGTGCTGCTGTTTGTGAGAAATCGCAATTCCATGGATTCCTTCCAGCAGTTTGATAGAGGAGATTCATGGCATAAGTAGCATGTGATGCTACAGTATTAGGTTCAAAACATGCACCGCCTGGTTGAATTGGACTGCAATCAATGCCTTGTCCACATGCATAATCAAGATTTTGCTGCAATTGAGCATCGGGAATGCCAGCCTTGGGCACACACCAACCTGCTGTCTTCGGTTTTGGTGCTGGATTCACCGGAGTTGTTGGAGTCTTGGAAAAAAAGAAAAAGAAAAAGGAAGTTAATTCAGCACACTAAATATAGAATTCAATGTACAATTCTCTCCATATGCACTGTTCATGTTGAAACACCTGGAAAAAAATAAATAAATAATTTGAAAGATGCATTTAGATCAGTGAAAAAAAAAATAGCAGCATGGGCTAGAAGCCTTACAACTTTCTTACTAAAAAAGTAACAAAATTTTCCAATTTCTCAAAAAGTGCCAAATAATTAGAGTTTGCAATTTAGCAAATTCACATACTTCCCTCAGAAGTCTCAAGACACCAAAAGTCAAAGAATAATGATAAAAACAGTGCACGTATGATCCATTATTTTCCAAATTTTCTGAGATCATTAACTAAAGGGGGGCTCCATTTGTTTGAAAAGATAATACTTTCCAAATAGAAAACTCATCTTTCGCCGTTACTACGTCTTCAAACAAGCTACTACCTGATGGCAGAGAAAACTATTTTCATAAAAAAAATTATTCCAAATTATGACATGTCAGCATTCTCAAATTTGATTGTCGGTGTTAGCTTCCAGGATTTTATCTTTTAGATTATTTTAGTTTTACTGAATCATTGAAAGAAATCCAAATTCCTACTATTTCCATTTGCCAAGCAACCAATTAATCCCAAATTACATTTTCTCAATCTACCGACAATCATCACAAAAACGAATAGGTATGCCTAGAATGATAAGATTTAAATGTCTCACCTGGCTACTCTTTGAAAGACCAACATCATATGTAATGGAAAGATCAGGCTTGAAAAGCCCAAAAGCCCGTTCAGAGGCTGGCCCAGGTTTCAAATCCTCATCATATAGCGCAAAGATATATGTATCAATGGATTTTCCAGGCATCAATGGAGTCCCAACCATTGATCTAAGATGCGCAATCAAATTTCCATTATAAGCCCTTGCATTCTCGACACTGGGCCCAACTTCATTGCTGTCCCCACTATAAGGCCATCCGGTCTCAGCAACCACAATATCAATATCCTCGAATCCCATTGCATTCAAGGCAGATCGAACGGCATCAACCTGCACATCATAATTTAATCAGAAATCAAATGAACAAATTGATGGGCTTCCAAGGTCTAGCCCATTTGAGGTTCAGCTAGCTCCTGACTGATGGGGACCAACCAGTCAACCAAAATCGTAAGTTTACTGACTTTAAGAAGCAAATACACCACAGTTCACCAATTTAGATCAATCGCACACTTGTTGATCAATTTTGGTGGTCCATGGTTAAAAGTTGAGTGCCTTTTAACCATCATACAGGCTCATTTGTTTCCCCTCTTAACTTTTACATATCTGGGGCCAATCAATATTATGGATTGGCTTACATACAATTATATTGTAGTGGCCAGCCTGTCACCAGCCACAGCAAACCACTTCATGGTACAGAGGTGAAAGATGCTCCCATCATTTCACAAAAAGGCAAAGGGCAATAATAGAGAAAGTATAAATCGCCTTTGTATCAGTGCCATGACTTTAATCTTGAATACTTGCATGTATGGCATCCTTTAATAGATGCACAGATGATTTTTCCAACAGCCTAAATATGGGCACTACAAAAATAATGGTATACTCACTTGCACTTTAGCAAAATGCAATTGTATTTGGGGTAGAAATTTTGCTTGTGAGATCTAATAGGACCTTCACAAATAGATTAGGAGGATATCTTAAGAATGCGTTAGAGATATGAGAGTGCAAATGGTGATCATCCTCGGGGCACTCTCATTAAAGCTCTTCTCTCTAAGAGTCCAATAGTTCTTATCAGCGAATAATGATAGAATTGAAGAGAAAAAAGTGTAGTAGATCCTAGGTCCATATCCTTTGAAATCCTGCAATGCAACAATTGCTTTTCGTGATAGTACTTTGTATTGCTTATTTTTTATCTTAATAAAAAATATTTCATCAAAAAAAAAAAGAGAGAATATTATAGCAAGATCATCAGATTGCAAAAGATATGAACCTGTTTAGATCCTACATATTAATGTAAGGCAATAGGTCCACCATTCAAATTTCAGCATTTATTAAACACTAAACATTATGGACAAAAAGTCTAATAGATCCTACCTACCAATGCATGAAAATTGTTCCATCAATTAGAATTCAACTAAACCATCCCATATCATGCCTCATTACTTCAGCTAATGTTGAATCTTGATGGCGACCTACGACCATCCATTGGTAAGTAGGATCTACTAGTCTTTTTCTCCACTTTCACTTCTCCAACTTCAGAAAAATGTTGAAACTTAAATGGTGAACTTACCATCAATCATGATACATAGATTATACTAATGTTTTTCATTATAACTAAGCCTCTAGCTAGGCTCCTTACGTTCAATTCCCAATATTTTGCCATATCAACATCAAACGAATAGAATGGAGAGCCCACCATATGATAAATACCACATAATAGATCAAATGTACCAAAAATCAGCTTAATTTGATGACTTCAACAATTTGATTGCAATTTTCCTTTTTGGGATTGAATTTTTATCAAGAATCCATCAATCAAATGGCTAAAACTCATCAAATCAAGCTGATTTTTAGTACACTAAATCCACTTAATGGGCTTCATCATATGATAAGTTCTAATCTTAATTCTATAGTTGAAATGGCACATTGTATTGAGGAATGAGAACATCACAATTGCATTGGTATTTGGCACCCAAAACTCACATCCCAGACTCTACATTATTGCTAACCAAACTTGAGCCCATGTAAATGGCCTTCTGTACACATGCACACTAATGAAGTAATGATTAACCAAGGACACGAAATTGCAACAAAACTCTTGTTGACAATACGCAGCAGATCGAAACGATTGCAAGGAATTGAAAAAAAAAGCTGCACAGGAACTACTAACTGTAACAGAAATAGATTGTGATTGGGCTGGACCAGTCTGTTTAGGAACCAAGTCCAGCCCATGAAACTCACCTGAGCATCAAACATATTCATGTACTTGATACCATTCCCCGAGTCGACTCGTCCCGAGTTGGGTTGAAACAGACAAAACGCCAGCGTCTCAGGCCTCGGATCGCTCTGGTACGCAAAGAACGGGTACGGATTGATCGTAAGAGGCGAACCAGTATCTCTCTGGAACTCCAACAACCCCCTCATCGTATCAGCAAATCCAGGGTTAAAACAACCCGAACTCGGTGGGTCAGACTGAGTCAACACGGACATGGCATGCACGGTCGAGACCTTGATCTTCCCACGGAGTGACGCCCTTGCGAGGGCATTATCGACATTTCGCATCGCCGGCAGGAGCTGTGACATCAGGTTCTGGTCACCTGCCGTCATCACCTCGTTACCCACGGTAATGAGTACGATCTTGCTGGCGGGGTAGAACGGGATAATGTTTGAGTTGACCCACTGAGTCGCAAAGTTTGGGTCGGAGGCTAAGGCCGGAATGTCGCCGTTAGAGGCTCCGACGACGATTCCGATGCCGGTGTTGCCTAGGGCTTTTATGATGGCCGGATCGGTGCCGTACAGGCGGACTTTTCCGATTGATGTGGATTGGAGGAGCTTTGCGGTGGCTGACGGTGGCGGGAGATTGTCGGCGACTTGGCCGTAGTTGACTCCAATGAATGATTGCGACTCTGCGATAGTGAGAGAGAGTTTTAGAACCGAGCATTATTTTAATTTGACTCAGACGACTCGTTTGACCCGGTTTTGGAAGACTAGGCTGCGTTTGGTTAGTGAATCGCAACTCGAAAGCGCCTTTTTTTAAGAAAACCACTCTCATTTGCGCCTTTTTTCACAGAGCTGGCTGTAGTTTTTCGAAAACGTAGAAAAAGGACCTTTTGAAGTTTTTAAAAAATCGGAAAATAGTTTTTGAAAACGATTTTCTGTTTCCGCTTTGCGTTTTTCTGCACTTTCAGGAACGGAAAACAGATTTCAGACAGTAAACCAAACGCGGCATTCTCTCTCCTACTTTCTCAACTCGGCGAATCAGTGTAATGGGAAATGAGTCAAATGACGTTAGCAGAAAAGAAACGACGTCGTTTTGACGTAATTGCCTTGTAAAGCAGTAAATGCTGCCTTAATCAAACCCCCAAAGCTACCGGCGATTACTCTCAACACTCAACAGCAATCTGCATCTCAAGCTCCACTTCACTAACTTTCCACCAACAGACCAAAAAAACCGAAAATAAACGAAAAGTTTCCGATTGAAAACTGGAAATTTTCCGGGAAAATCAAATAAACAGCCACATACAAACTGCACTTCACTGACTTTCCTTCAATTTTCCGGTTCAAACGGAAACTTTCCGGGAAAATCAAATACACACACTCACGTACGTACATATACATACACATACATATCAAAGTTGACTTGTAATGTTGGATCAGAGAGTTGAACTTACTCGCGGTGTAAAAAGCTTGTAGGAGAAGAGAGAGAAGGAAGAAGAGAAAGGAAATAGAAGGATGAGCGAGAGTCGCCATGGGTGAAGAGAGCTGGGTGCAGCGATGTGGAGTTTTGGGTAAAGGGCTTAATATAGATGACGATAAGGAAGGAAGGGAAGGGTTGGAAGGCACTGTAACGGTACAATACGGATTGGCAATTTGCAATTTTCTGTGTTAAATTCAGTACCCCTGAGCTGGATGTTCTCTTGGTGTGGGACCTACTGTCCACCGTATTTGACGGTTTGTTAAAGGGGTAAAAATGGAATTATGACAACAACTGTTGATACTTCATTGGGGATGGGGAAGTCCAGATTTGCTCTTGTTATGATAAAAATATTTAATTATTGGAATAAAAGATGGATGGATGTCCTCCAGATTTTGCCAATTTCCACGAATCCGAATCTCAAAATGTCATGAGAAAATCCGAATTCGGTGAGAAAACTTCACAATTAGATTTGTGTGCCAAAATTAGTTGATGTGATACTTATGTGATTTGCTTAACAAAATTATTTTATTAATCTTATATCATTAAAAAAGACCCATGCTGCAGGTCTACCAATTCTCGATTTTTATTTTTTTAATGAATTTTTTATTTTATTTTCATTGTACTTTTTTTCCCATAATTTTTTTATTTTTTTTTATTTTTTAGTGTGATTTCTTTATAAAATCATATAGAAGAAGAAGAAGAAGAAGAAGAAGCAGCAGCAGTAGCAAAGTCCAAATTTGTATGGAAAAACTCACAAGAAAACAAAAAAAGAAGAAGAGAAAAAGTAGTCAACGCCAGTATTTTCATTGATGAATGCGCGGGAACTCATACGATACCTTTAGCATTTTTCTTAAAAAAATTAGTATATGTTTTTATTGTTTTAATCTCCTAATATTTACAAATTTATGATGATGCCACCTCACGTTAAATGAAAAAAAAAAAATGATTCATCTTCATATCCGGCCTTGTAGTGAGGAGGGTTACTATAAGAATCAAAATTTTGAATTTATTTTCCGTACCAAATGATATACTAATGTATAAATGATCGGACATATTATATTAATAATTATTAATATAGAACGACACGTGAAGAAGAAGATAAGGATTCATCCAATTGACTATGAAATTTATTGAGAAGTACTTCGTGAAGAAGAAACTGATGCACTCATCCAATGTGAAACGGATCACTCATCTCTCTCTAATTTCTCTGGATTTGGTTCTCCATCTTAGTATTGCGTGTGAGCTTCCATTTGAGAAAAGTCATTAACAGTGATGGCCGTTTGTGAAAAATCAAAATTTCACGCCGTCAACAGCGTTCTCTCTCCTTTAGATGACAAACTTCATGCTGCGTTTTGGGCCAAAAGCATAGCAGCCTTTCCATTTCCTTTTTCCCCAACGTGTCACAATTTCCCTTATCTAAGTACGCTCCTTCAGATTTATGCCTCAACAGCACGGAACGCAAATTTGTCTATCTTTTAAAATACAAAAAGAGTGTTTATAATTCTTTGGAAAAAAAGGATTTTTTTTTTTTTTTATAAAGTTATTTTGGACCAACTTACGCACACTAAACTAAGTTATGCATCCCAAATAAAATTTCCGAAACAAGACTTGCACCTTACAGTCCGTGGTCCCAGGTATTAGATGCTAGTAGAAATCGAACACGGAATCAAGGGATTTGATATGTCCTCAACCATGTTTGTTCTGCCATTGAATTACCCATCTTGAGATTGAATCTATTTCTTTTACATGCTCATATCACTTGTCCTTATAAATAATAATTACTTGCAGTAAAAAAAATAAATTTCTTTTACTTTGAATTCAAACAAGGAAAGTGAATAGCATATATGTAGTGGGGAATGAATTCATAATTGAATAAAGCAACTAGCAAGATTCTTTTCTTTAATTAAAAAGGAAGAAGACTATTAAACCTAATACTTCTCTACATTTAAATTGGTTTAAATAAGGAGACAATCAAATAGGGGAAGAGCACGTGTCCCTGTGCATGTCAATCGATCTTGACATGTAATGAAGTTCACGTAATGGAGTTGACGTGATCAGCTAGATCCCACTAATACTAATTAGTGACTTAATAATATGAGCATGAATCATGAAAAGGTGAAAATTAAAATCTGCATGCGACAACAATTGTGATCACGTACAGTTGAAGTCAGTATATAACCAATCAACTCATCTCGAATATGAGCTAATTACACAACCACGTACTTCAGCTCACCCAAATGACAGAATAATTTACGAGAACTCGACAACAGGTTACAGTTCAGGTCGGTAACTAATCACCTAATCTTAAATATGAGCTGACCTAATCCCCTCACTTACCCAAATGTTAAGGAATGAATTTTTGAGAAATTGACTTTAGGTCACGATAAACCGATAACAAGGCCGGCCCTGAGAATCTGTGGTCCTAAGTAAGGACATAAAATGGAGCCACAATTGTCAATATTTTTTAACACCACTATGAATTTTTTTTTAAAGATTTAGAGTTTTGAAGAAATTTATATCTATTAACTTTTTGAAAACCAAACATAGCCATAAAAGTAAAATAGAAAGAAAAAAAAAATCATATTATAGGGATTATATATTAATGTGGCCTTATTTTTTTGCAAGAAATTGAGGGCTTAAATCCATATTTTTTTGCAAGAATATTCAAATTTTGGGGCCCTATTTTATTGCAAAATTGGGGGCCTAAGGCCATTACTCTAATGGCTTTAGCTCAGGGCTAGCCTTGGCCGATAACCAATCGCAATTAATATGAGATATGAGCTAATTAGTCCAATTATTTCAGCTTACTTAGACAAAGATTAATCTACAAGAGCTCAATCGTGTGATCGAATTAAGACAGTTAAAATCGGTAACCAACCACCTCATCTTGGACAAGTTAATTAACTTGTTCACCTCAATTCGTTGAGATGACTTGGAGGATTTTTAATTTTCAAGGGAATCCTTCTCCTCCATAAATTGAAATTTAAAAAGCGAATTTTTTTTTTTTTTATAAATATCGTCCCAAAATAAAATTATTCCATTTGACATTTTATAAAAAATATTTTCAAATATGATCTCGTTGACTCAGTCAATTATCACATATCAATATCATGTGTTGATTTCGCATTAATACGTGGCAGTTGATTGGATTAACGAGTTCAGATGTGGAAATATTTTTTCGCAGAATGTCAGATATAGCATAATTTTATTTCAGAAGGTCATTTAAAAAATAATAATAATAATATGCAGACATATTTGATGAAAAATACTTCAAGGATATATATTATGTGTGCAAAATTTTAATAAAATAATATAACGTGATATAATCATATGTAGCTACCAATCAAAGTTCGACTGTTTGATATACATAGCTATCTCTCAGCCAATAATGTCAATCTCTTACTTGAATTTTTTAATAACTTTGACAAATGTGTACATGCCATTTTTAACATTATGTTGTTACACAAGTAATGGATTTAACATAATAAATTTAACGACATAACAAATGTCTTAAACAACATATCGTAAAAAAACCTAAAAACTAAAAAGGAAAAAAAAAAAATGAAAGAACTCTTAGCAAGCGATCGAGATGAGAGCGTACCTTTAGGGTCTGTTTGGAAATTTTGAAAACTGGGTCTGGTCAGTTCTGATTTCTTTCTTTTATATGGTTTATATGTAAATCGGCTTACAATTGATTTGAAAAAAAATCGAGTTGATTTACAGAAAAAATACACTTACTAAACAGTACTAAATAAAAACTAAACAAGACTTTTTAACAACTTTACTCAACAACGTTATCCTTCATCTTATGACACTGTTTATTCAATGTGAATAAAAAAAAAAAAAGAGTGTGGAAACTTTGGTGTATGCAGCAAAATTATTAGTGTGAAAAGGGGTAGGGGTATGAAACAATTGGTCCAGAAAACATTTACATTTATAAACCTTTTGGAAGATTGAGAGAAAAGGCCAAAAGAGGTCACTTTCCCATGTACGCAGATGAATTGCATTGAGCAAAGAAAGTTGCTATGTAGAAATTGTAAACCCCACTTTGGAAGAGACCTCAACCACCCCCAATTGTGGAAACTACAAGTTAAGTCAAGTCAAGTATATTAATTTTTTATTTTTTATTTTTTATTTTTTATTTTTTGGAAGGGTGACCTCCTTTCATTTCTTACATTTTTAATATAATAATTAGTGTATTAATATTATCATATTACTATTTAGAAACATAATAAATATTGTATCATTATTTATAATAATGTGGCAGTCAAGCATTCCATGAAAACATATAAGATGTAGATAGTAAAAAGAGTTAAAAGAATATATTTAGCATCTATATATTATTAAAATTATGGGACAACTTTTTTATTATTATTATTTTTATTATCAATTTTTAAAACACCAATGTGGATTTTGAAAAATCGACCGTTGAATTAAATACTCTTCTTATACAAATCATACAAATTGTTCCAGATTTTTTTTTTTTCAAAAAAAAAAAAATCGCTATAAAAAATTACAATGTTTCTAATTATAATATTTTTTCACAATAATATTTTTCAAAAACTAACCGTTGGATCACAATAATTTTTTGTATATATGATATACATAAAAAGTATCTAATTCAATTACCGGTTTCTCAAAATATTCAATTCACGTTGGTATTTTGAAAATTGATGTCAGAAATAATGGTAAGTCACCCTCCCTTTTAAATTATTGGGACTTTCTTCCAAATAAAAGACTCAATCAACTATAAAAAAGATAAAACAAAAAAATAAAGAAAATTAACTGAAGATAAAAAACAAGACGAAGAAGAAAGAAACCCTTTTCATACCGAACCCTGCTCTGAATTTACATTAATTTCCCTTGTAAAATAATTAGCCTGAGCTTCCTATGATTACCATGAGTTCTCATTTTTACACATGATTTAATACACATATATCAAATGTGAGTCTTAGAGTTAAATTTTCAGTAGAAAATAAGTTGAAATTTGCAAAAAAAAAAAAAAATTCCCCCCGAGCCAACGAAATTTGAATACTCATGTCTTTCTGCTTCCAAACGTGTGCCATTAAAGTAGGTATAAAGTAGTGTGTAAGCTTTCCAACCACACACTACAATAATCTTCCTTGACTATATAAGCATGAAGAAAGAATTTGAACATTTTCATCGTGCATATTGGGGTTGCCGGGTTTGCCCTCGTTAATTAATGGATTTTTTTTTTTTTTTGTTGTTTTTTTGGGCAGTTAAGGTAAGGAGAAAGTGCATGGACATTTTCATGGCTAGGCTCTCATTAATGCATTGTACAATTTCATTGGGGACTTTTTACTTAAAAAAAAAAAATTATCTTTGTACATATTAGGCTTGGCCTACGCTAATATATGTATATACATATATGCTATGCTGACTTTCATAAAAGTAAGCATAAAGTTTTCCAATTAATTGTGAGATGTGTATTTTAAAAAATCAACCGTTGGATTAGATATTCTTATTATAGATGTCACTTATGCCAAAAATAATAGTGATATGATATCAATATCTCAAAATACAAACTGTGAAAAATTCTGACCGCTAAAAACAGTCACAGTTTGTGTCAGTGACTTAATTGAGAAATCGATCCTTAGAATACTATAATTTTTGGCATTCGTGACATACATATGCATATTATTTAATCTAATATTCAGTTTTTCAAAATACGTATTCGATAATTACCTATTGGGAATATGATCACTTTCGCGAAAGTCGGCATATACTAAGAGGATCATAATCACGTGTGAGTGTATATACAGTCCCGATTTAGTCAAGCATAAAGCCAATAGATAATTGTAGAATGCATATTAAACCATAATCTCCAAATTAACAAAAAATACGGAATTTTTGTTCATAATCCCAAAAAAATTGTGTATAATCCTCAATTTCCATTATTTTTTTTAAAAGATTTATATTGTGATATAATAATGGCATAATTAATGTGATTTGACATTACTAAAATTGAGGATTATATTCTAAATAGAGGATTATATGTAATTTGGGGGATTGAAGATTATTCACAAAATTCGGATTTCAATGTAAAGGTAGGGACTATGTTATGTGAAGGACATTTTGGTCCAAAAAAAATATTCTGCTAATTCTGAAAATATGGGTTCATGTAGGGAATTTTTGCAAACTATAAGAATATTGAGGAAAAATCCCCTAAAAAAAAATATGATCTCAAATTTGATCCATTATTATTTTGCCTTTAAATTATAAGACAATAAATGACAAGTATTCCCACTTTTTGGGACAAGTTTTAACCTTGAATACACGGGAATACATTGATATTTATTTGTTACTATTAGGTTGGTCAAATAGAATTATGGGAATTTTTTCTCAATATTTTCATAGTTTGCAAAAATTCTCTACATGAACCTATGTTTTCAGAATTTATGAAATTTTTTTTTTAAACCAAAATGCCTTTCACATAACATAATTCTCACATTTACATTGAAATCCCAATTTTTTGAATAATCCTCAAGCTCCCAAATTTCATATAATCCCCTATTTAGAATATTATCCCCAACTTTAGTAATTTCAGATCATATTAACTATGCCGTGATTATATCACAATATAAATCTTTTAAAAAAAATAATGGAAATTGAGGATTATATATATTTTTTTGGGATTATGAACAAAAATTCCGTATTTTGTGTTAATTTGGAGATTATGGTTTAATATGGGGATTGGGGCTCATAAATTAATTTGGGGATTATATATGATTTAGGATACTCAACACCATTTTTGGATTTGATGGGACATGTAAGATTATGACTTGATGTAAAAAAATAAGCAACAATTTGGGGAATTGTTAGCAAAGTTAGAAATTATTTGACAAAATGGGCATTAGGGATTGTTATCAAAATTAAGAATTATTTATTATTTTAGGGATTGAGGATTATGTCTTATTTGAGGGATTGAGAATTACTCAATAAATTGGAGATTATACATAATATTGGGAATTGTATGTAAAATTTAGCACATTTCCCACAAAATTTGACCGTTCATGAAAGCAAAAATGTCCAATTAAGTGTACGGAGGTGCATGGAGGAAAATTTTCAAAATATGAATTTATGTAGTAAATTTTTTGAAACTATGGGAATATTGAGAGAAAATTCCCTAGAATAATTGATATTAAAAAGGCTTGATAAAGATAAATTTCTATTTGTTGGCAAAAATGAAAAAACTTAGAAAGAGGTAAAGTGTAATTTTTTAAATAAAAATTAAAACCTAGTTTTTTTAACCCTATCACAATATGAGATATGAGCTCATTAATCAAATTATTTCAGCTCACTTATGCCCTGTTTGTTACGAGGGAAAAGTGGGAGGAGGGAAAGGGGAGGAGGGAAAAGTGGAGGGAAGAGAGATTTGGGACATGTTTGGTATGGAGGGAAGGGAAAAAAAGGGGGGGAAAGTGGGGGGAAAAAGGGAGGTATTCAATCCGCCTAATTTCGGGCGGAAAAGTGGAAGAAAAACTGGAGATCAGCTTATGCAGGTTTTGAAAAGACCATTTTAACATCAGTTTTTTTGGTTTAAACCCCTCAACCTTTCCAAGGAAGGAGTTGAGAAAGAGAATTTCATAAATATTAGAATTTGGTTTTCTGACAAAAAGTAATTTAGAAAAAATTCTCATCGGAGACCCAACTATAAAATTATCATTTCTCAATTATGAACATATAACTGAATCTTTTTAATGGTTATTAGAATTTAGTAGTATAATGTCATTTTGGTCAAATATATGTGAGGGTATAATTGTAATTTAGGTACTTTACTTCATTTCCCTCCTCCCAATTTACCAAACACATGGAAGGAAAGAAGAAACCACTTTTCCATCTATCATACCAAACACACAGGAATGAAAAATGGTTTCCCTCCCCTGAGGAAGGAAAACACATCCCTCCTACTTTCCTTCCTTCTATTTTTTCATCCCTTCTACCAAACGGAGTTAGACAACGATTAATCTTCAAAGAGCTCATCTTGGATAAGTTAATTAACCTGGTCACCTCAATTCGTTGAGATGACTTGGTGGATTTTTAATTTTTAAGGGAATCCTTCTCCTCCACAAATTGAAATTTTAAAAACAATTTTTTTTTTTTTTTTTTTTTTTTTTATAAATAACATCTTGAGACAAAATTATTTCATATTTGACATTTTGTAAAAATTATTTTCAAATATGACTCTATTGACTCAGTTAATTGCCACATATCAATATCACGTGTTGACTTCGCATTAACATGTGCCAGTTGGGTCAGATATAAAAATAATTTTTACATAAGGTCATATGTAGAATAATTTTATTTCAGAAGGGCATTTATAGAAGAAAAAAAAAACTCTTGAAAAAACATATAAACCTTAAAATATAAATAATACAAATCTGGACGGTTTTCTACTAAGATTATTTAGATTTCTAGCTACTTGATCTTTCATCGCACCTTTGTCCTCAGTTTTAAGTTTCTTGTACAAAATAATATGTAGACATATTTGATGAAAAACACTTCAAGGATATATATTATGTGTGCAAAATTTTAATAAAAAAAATATATTACGTGGTATAATCATATGTAGCTACCAATCAAAGTGTTCCCGGTAAAAAACGACTGTCTCGAGACTTCTGGTGTAAAGTCTTAGTGCGCGGGTGTGCCAGGGCTCAAAAAGCCCAAAGACCGTCTGAACACGACCTCTAGCACCTTCTAGGCCGAGAATCTAGAAAATGTCCTAGATGCCTAGTCGGTCACTTTAAAATTGGAATTAGAATCATGCGATTGGCGAGAATTAGAGGTTGATCCTCTTGGATTCTAGTATTGAATGCCTAATAGAAACGAAAAATCCGATTCAGATTACATCTTAATCGAACCAATCAACTTGCTTGGAAAGAAATTGGAAATGCATTAAAAAGAAAACTACTTACATTGCTTAAGATTACAATGCTAGATATGGAAATCGACATACTTGAAATTGAAATGTGCTTGGAAATTGAAATGTGACGCTTACTTGAAGTAAAAATGCTTGAAACTCGAACAACTACGGATTGAAATTGAGAAGATACTTGAACTAAACTAGAATGCTTGGAAATAAACTTGAAAATGAGCTTGCTTGCTAAGAGAATGACCTAAAAATATACTAGAAAGATTGGAGCATTGTGCTGATTTTTGGTTGTTGTTGGAGTTGTCTTTTGCTTGTGATTTGGATTGTGATATATATAGCCCACGGAAGGTCTGGCCAGCCACAATAACCACACATTTTGTGCTCATAAAGTAGTGCTCCACTACTTTGTAACTTCCCACATGATGCCTAAATAATTGCCACATGTCCCACTGATCAAATTAGACTTAATCTTTGCTTGACATGTGGCATAACCACCCAATAACTACATAGTCACTTCTTGATTAATTCCCCACTAATTTTTCAAGACTTCATCTTTGCTTGACACGTAGCATGACCATCCACCAATTGAATTAGCCACTTTCTTTAATTAACCGCCCAACTATTACGTTAGTGACCCATTTTCTTGATTAACTCCCCACTAATTTAAATTAGTGGGCCACTAAAAATATAGTTAGTAGCCACTAACCCACCAACTTCCACGTCACATGGCAACTAACCATTGGTGGTTATTTTTGTGGTGAACACACAGTTCAATTGTTTGATATACATTCTAGCCATCTCTCAGCCAATAATGTCGATCTCTTACTTGAATTTTTTAATAACTTTGACAAATGTGTACATGTCATTTTTAACATTATGTTGTTACACAGGTAATGGATTTAACATAATAAATTTAATGACATAACAAATATCTTAAACAACATATCGTAAAAAAACCTAAAAACTAAAAAGGAAAAAAAAAAAAATGAAATAACTCTTAGCAAGGGATCGAGATGAGAGCATACCTTTAAGGTCTGTTTGGGAACTTTGAAAACTGGATTTGGTCAGTTCTAATCTCTTTCTTTTATATGATTTTTATGTAAACTAGCTTACAATTGATTTGAAAAAAAACTGTGTTTATGCTTTATTTTCTGGACAAAATTAAATTGATCTACAGAAAAAATATATTTGCCAAATAGTACTAAATAAAAATTAGACAAGACTTTTTAACAACCTTACTCAACAACGTTATCCTTCATCTTATGGCACTGTTTATTCAATGTAAATCAAATAAAAAGAGTGTGGAAACTTTGGTGTATGCAGCAAAATTATTCGTGTGAAAAAGGGGTAGGGGGTATGAAACAATTGGTCCAAAAAACATTTTCACACCACATTCATAAACCTTTTGGAAGATTGACAGAAAAGGCCAAAAGAAGTCACTTTCCCATGTACGTAGATGAATTGCCTTGAGCAAACAAGGTTGCTACGTAGTAAATGTAAACCCCACTTTGGAAGACCTCAACCACCCGGTCCACCCCCAATCACCGACCAATTGTGGAAACTACAAGTCAAGCCAAGTCAAGTATATTTATTTATTTATTTATTATTATTATTTTAATTAAGCATAAATGACAATAACATAATATGATCTCAAACTACAAGTCAAACTATGGGAATATTAATTGAATTTTTTTTTTTTTTTGTTGGCAGTTAAGGTAGAGGGAAAGTGCATGGACATTTTCATGGATAGGCTCTCATTAATGAATTGTACAATTTCATTGGGGAATTTTTACTTAAAAATGACTTTATCTTTGTACATATTACGCTTGGCCTATGCTAATATATGCATATACACATATGCTGACTTTCATAAAAGTAAACATAAGGTATTCAATTAATTGTAGAATGTGTATTTTAAAAAATCAACCGTTGAATTAGATATTCTTATTAAAGATGTCATGTATGCCAAAAATAATACTAATCCGATATCAACATCTCAAAATACAAACTATTTTCCCTCAATATTTCCATAGTTTGCAAAAATTTTCTACATGAACCCATATTTTCAGAATTTACCAAAATATATTTTTGAACCAAAATGCCATTCACATAACATAATTCCTACATTTACATTGAAATCCCAATTTTGTGAATAATATCTAATCTCCCAAATCGCATATAATCCCCTATTTAGAATAAAATCCCCAACTTTAGTAATATCAAATCATATTAATTATGCCATGATTATATCGCAATATAAATATTTTTTTAAAAAAATAATGAAAATTGGAGATTATACACATTTTGGGAATTATGAACAAAAATTCCATATTGAAAATTTTGTGTTAATTTGAAAATTATGATTTAATATGGGAATTGGGAATCATGAATTAATTTAGGTTACTCATCACATTTTTTGGATTTGATGGGACATGTAAAAAGGTAAGCAAAGTTAGGGATGTAAAAAGGTAGGGATTGATGGGACAATTTGGAGGATTGTTAGCAAAGTTTGGGATCCATCAACAAAATAGGCATTGGAGATTGTTATCAAAATTAAGAATTATTCATTATTTTAGGAATCGGGAATTACATTTTATTTGAGAGATTATTCATTATTTGGGGATTGAGAATTACTCAGTAAATTGGGAATTATACATAATATTGGAAATGGTATGTAAAAATTTAGCACATTTCCCACAAAATTTGACCGCTCACGAAAGCAAAAATGTCCAATTAAGGGGGCGTTTGGTTGCTTGTAATGTAATGTAATTTAATTGACTGTAAAGTATATTACAGTATAATTTGATTACATTGGTAATTTAAATTACATTCCAAATTACATCCCACTTGTTTGGATGAGTAGGGAATGTGAAGTCAGATTACATTACATTACCCAGAAATGCGTTTGAATAGCCATGTAATTTAATTAACTGTAAACTAAATTACATTACATTACCCAGAATAACACTACATTACCAAGAAATGCGTTTGGTAGCCATGTAATTTAATTGACTGTAAAGTAGATTACATTACATTACTCAGAATACATTGGTTGAAGTTTGCAATCCATTTTACAACTTTTCTTCATGATAGATTACACCCGTAAAGTGGATTAAATCCGCTCCATAACGCGCCAAACATGATTTAAGCTATGTAATGTAATCTCAGATTACATTACATAGCACTTTACACCCAACCAAACGCCCCCTAAGTGTAAAGAGGTGCATGGACGAAAATTCTCAAAACATGAATTTATGTAGGAAATTTTTGGAAACTATAGGAATGTTGAAAAAAAAATCCCTAGAATTATTGAAATTAAAAAGGCTTGATAAAGATAAATTTCTATTTGTTGTCAAAAAGGAAAAAACTTAGAAAGAGGTAAAGTGTAATTTTCTAAATAAAAATTAAAACGTAGTTTTTTTTAACCCAAATAGAAGAAGTCGGTTTTAGGTTTTGGGTTAGTCTTAAAAGATGAAGAACCCACCTTGAGTGCAACCATGCTAAAAATCCAAATCCAGTCTAATTTGGCCATTCTAAACTGTTTAATCCCATTAAGAAACATTACAAGTAGAGTAACTGACACAAACAAAACATTACAAAAGTACAAATTCTCATTGATGGCACAAGAGCAGTCACAAAAACCTCACAGCAAGAGACACTCATTTAGAAAAAAACTCTGCCAAAATATGCAGAAAATTACAACAGTTTTTAACCAACCAACCAACCAAAAGAATAAACAAGAGCATAACCAACCGATAAGGAGTGTGTGCCGGATCTAAATGCTAACTGTGTAATTGAATCAGGACATAAAGGAAAAACAATAAAAGCAAACCCTTGGCCTTAAAGGAAAGAAATGAAAAGAAAATTAAAAAAATAGAATCCAACATAGGCAATTAAGAGAAAAAATTCTTAATTACCCTCCAGAGTGGGAGACCGGAGTCGTCACAAATTGACCATCCTTGTAAACATGAACAAATTGTTCTGGCAGAGCGTGCTCTCCCTGCAATAAAACAAAAGGTAAGTCGCCTGCAGTAAATTGATAAATCAAAATTCATATGTGCCCATGCACGCACGCTTCATCTGATGTAGAAAAAAAGATAAAAGAGGACTATACAGCCAACTAGATGCATATTAATCAATCTAGGATCATTGTTTCTGTAATTCAAAGGTCACACATAATTTAGATGTAATAAATTTTTTATCTCTAATTTTATCTTTTGGCTAGCATATAATCTTAATTTCATTCTTGGGCATTGCAAATCCCAAGTTTCCAAGGCAAAGAACACTATAAACCCAACAAGTGAACCTCTATTCTTACCATTTATCTGCTAATAAGATTTATTTTTCAATCTTGCAGGCAACATTTGACACGGGATATAATGTGTATAATATGGATCCCTTCCAGAAATCATATGTCTTCCTGGAGACAACTGTGGTACATGAATTCAATTTGATCCACCAGACTATAACCATGAGTCACTACTTAGATTCAGATGAGGCAAACAAAATTGTCTGTTAATAAACCAGTAGAGGAAGTGTTGCATTATTGATGCCATCTCAATGGTTAAAAGCTCAAGAAATATTACAAGGACGCCTCCAACCAAGAAATGCATTTATTTGCATGACATTTCTGGAGAAGAGAAATTAAACTCACTCATGTTCCTACACAAGGTTCAAATAACGGTTTCACTCAAATATATTGAATTTACCAAATACCAAAACAAAAACTAAGGTCCAATCAACAATGACAAGGCCTTTCCATTTAATATTAGAGATGACATCAAAATACAATATACTTTCACGAACAATAAAACCTTTTATGACAAAACAATTTTTTAGAACACGATAGCTGGGGGTTGCTAATCTCGGTTCAGTCTTTTCCCCTTCGCTTTCGGTATGATGAATGCATGGAGGAAGAAGAATTTCATGCTTGGTTGAAATTCAGGTGATGTTAAAGAAACTCTAACAAAACAGTTTTATGAGTCTTAAAATTTTTATTACTAGGCATGGTAGTTCAAGTGCGGCTTCATAGTCTTCTTTTGCCAATTTGAACCTAATAATTTATGTTTCATAAATTTAAAGTTGTCTAGGTTCTACGTGATATTGACCAAGGAATCCATCACAAGCCATAAGTTTTAGTAGGTAGAAGACTTCTCTAGGCTTTAGGAATTAAATTGTAATTAGG
>JAESVK010001359.1:226707-264627 GCA_017140935.1 Hamamelis virginiana | reverse complement strand
TTTCTTCCCCCATTTCCATGACTAGTGACAACCCAACACATCCCTAACACCACTTCTAAGAACTTAGAAGCACGTTTTAGGTTTTCCTAAGTTCGTGTATTCAGTTTTTAGTCCTTTTACTGTCCCTAATTCTTACTATTTTACACACCATACTGCACATCCTATCCAATAAAGAATATAAAAAAATAAGCAACGCTCAAATAGACAATTAGTGGGATGATTAACTCGTAAAGCTGAGTTTGTTTATAGTTTAGGAGGCACCGACACTCCTAGGAAGGTGTCATGTGCAGGACACCAATATGTGAGGGACACAACCCTGACATGGGAGGGAGAGGGCAGGTTTCTAATTTTCTTTAAAAAAAAAACATGGGGTCTATTTTCTTATTTTAAAACATGGGTTTTTTTTTTTTGTGTAAAATAAGAAATATATCAATGAAGCTTCATTTTCTATTGCTCCACTTATATTTTCTGTTAACAGTACATTAGTATTTAGACTGCAATACTTAGTACATGTTAATAGCATTTCATCTCCATTCCCCCGATACGATAATGGAAGTAATTTGATGTTTTGTATGGGCAACGAAGCTATTGCGATGTTTTTTTATGGACAATGGAAGTGATGTGATGTTTTATACCGATAGAAGCATACGTGAAGTTGAATGCAACTATTATAACTCATTATGACCTATTATTATAGACATCTTGCTTCTTGATGTCATCATTGTAACCTCATCTAATACAATTTTAGAAAAATTAGTGTAACTAATTTTTGATATGCATAATAGAATTATATATTAATAATTAAAAATAGCTTATAAAAAAAATTTAAAATATATATTTTTAATTTCCATATCTCGAACAAGCCGTATCCTATTTTTATTAGAATTTTCTATGTCGTATCAGTGGCGTGTCTTAACCGTGTCGCATGTCGGTATTAGTGCTTCCTAGTAATTATAGTTTGAGGGATGATAATCTTTGTGTCAAATTTTATATTCTATGAGTATTTTAAAAGTAGTAGCACTTTAAATGTAGTATCTTTAGTAATCATCTCCTTGTAAAGGTTGGGATCCTCCCTCTTCAAAAATTTCTTCTTCTTTCTTATTATTATTATTTTAAAAGCAAATGTCGACAAGGAGGCATGCATGAAGCAAAATGATGCTTAATCTTCAGGTTCAATCTACGCACTAACATTGCATAACGCTAATAATCATAAATGGTGTTCCAAAACCATCTAACATGCAACCTAATTTACGAACTGAATATTGAAAATACCAAAAATAAGAACCCAATGTCAACAACATACAAACAAAAATATAATAGTAAGTATTAACAAGAAAATGAAATGAGTACTTTTGACAAAAATGATACATTTCTAGATAACTTCCCAGGCAAACTATAAATTCTATATAGTTTTTGTTTTGGGCTCCCTAGCAAGGTATTAAAAGAACAGGAAAAAGAATATTTTCAAAAAAAAAATCTACAAGTAGTCAAAACAAGAAACCAACTGAACAAAAGTACGAAACATACCCAATCACCATCAGCTTCTGCACCAGGTACCAATACATTGATCTCACTGGACTTAGCTGTTGTTAGAGAGGCCTCCAAAGAATCTTTGCTTAAATATAATTGGCAGCCTGATGTGTTATCCACTGAAATTGTTGGAGCTGAACCCTAGAATAGAAAGAAAATAGGTGACCTCAATTTAGATCATACTATCCTTTCATAAACAAGGTGATCGTACTATGCTCAATCAAACTCTAATTCTCTATATTGGTAGATCAGTACATGTTGGAGACTTGGAGAAGAACCTACGTCCTAATAATGAACTTAACATTAAGTGTCATTGAATCATTGAAGATACTAAAAACGAAAAAGTAGATACCTGACATTGCACCTCAATGCTGTTGCAGTTTACAATCTCACAAGCAGCCACAACATCCTGTTTTCCAAAGTCAAGAACATAAAATGAGCCAATATCTGTCACTATCTAATGCTTCCATAAATCAACAAACTAAATAATTTTCTTCAACATATTTTCAATACCAACCCTAAATACAATTCCCATCTTAGTGCATTTGTCAATAGTTATATTGTTAATTTTCCCTGCACATTGTAAGAGTAATGATAAGTTGCTCATGACTTTGTAGCTCAAACTCTACTGGAAAACACTATTCATAGATCAGTAGCAAACATTTTTCATATAAATAGATTCATAGGCCCAAATAAGTAAAAATAAACTTACAAAAAAACAAAAATTACCTTGAATCTGCAAAACAGAATCTTTGCATCCAAAAATATAGACGGATTGTTTGGCATCACAATCATCAATAACTAAATTTTTCTTTCCAATTTGATTCTCAACCACCCACCTGACAGATGATCCAATGTTGTGACAACAGACATATCATGTAATAGAACCAAACCCTTGTACAAAGTGCAAAGCATATAAACATAATGCATACTCACTTACGACCCATTTGAAGCTCCAACTTTGGTGGTCCTGCTTTAGAAAATGAAGGTGAACTGACCCTTCCTTCTTTTTCACCAGCACCAACAATGCCAGTTCTTTCTGCACGGTTCTTTGTCTTCATATCATCCGTGACCTTCCTCAAACCTGGGAAGAAGAAAAACAAAATCATCTGTGACCTTTCTCAAACCTAAGAAGCAAGAAAAACAACTTATAAATTCCAAATATACCCACAAACAAGCCGGGGGTTGGTGGGGGGTGGGGGGGGTGTGAGAGAGAGAGAGAACAACCTGCAGTTACAGGCTTCGAACTAATTTCTTGAAAAACAGCAGCCATCCCTTTCTTAGGGCGTGATGATGAAGTTTGGGAAGATTCAGCACTGAAAAGAGAAGCTGGTGGAGGAGGAGGAGGGGCAGGGGCACGGGGTGCGGGAGCTTTTGATGGAGCAGAAACAGTTGTTTTGCCAGTGGCACTCCATACTGGGCCTAGAGGATAGAAACTTTTAACATAATCCCTCAAACCTGGTAAATAAAGTTCCTTCAAAGCTTTGGCCCACTCCACATGGTTAGGGTCTTTATTTTTGTACTCTACAAGAATCTGAATTTTGCAAGGCAAAATGTCAGTGTCATCCAGCTGAAATCTTTTTGTACACAAAATTACTACAAGAAATGTGAACAAATATTACAACCTGAAAAGCACATATGCAAACTTAACCATGTAAAATTTGGTCATGGTACAGTGAAAGTATCAAATATCAAGAGAACAAGAAACAATAGTGAGACTCCATCCATTACACTCTCCTACAGTTTTATCTTTTCTGTTTCCTCCCTCATTCAGGATCAATATCCATGCACAGAATGGTGCTTATAAAAATATGAACAGGATACGTACTATGATTATATGCAATATCCATAGCCAAAAAAAAAAATGAAGTATACAGCACAGAATTGAAAGCTAACTGCTATAATCCATAATCCAAATGTGAGCTGTAGACTGACTGCAATATTTAAATTACCTTGTTGCTGTAGAATTCGGCCATTTGCCAACTTTCTTCCACATGTGCAATAGGAAGGCTCATACCTAGTAAAAGAGAAAAGCATAGAATAAGGAACCAAATGGCATGAAATGCAATTATCAGCTTTCAGCACATAAAATAGTCTGGGATTTCACTTACCACAATCTTTGCCTGTATATGCAATCCAAGCTAAAGCTGAGAGACTGTCAGCAGCACTCTTCAAGTGGTTGAAAAAATCAGATCGCCTCCCTTCTGTCAATGTATTTGCTTTCATGATCACTTCATTCAATGGTTTGAGAAATTCAGCCAAACCCGCCATGTCAGGTTTCTGAAAAATAAGAACAAAACCCATATATTGCCTTATCAATCCAATTCAACGGAAACGGAACTCACAACAAGGATTACACCATAAACAGAACGTATTTGTCCAAGTCTTTTAACTTAACTTCCATCTTTCATATTCTCTATCATTTTTAACTTAACTTCCATCTTTGATCTTCTTTATTATTTTTAACCACTGTATCAGAAATTTTCACTCAACACTCCCCAGTAATAAAAAAAAAAATTTAAACAGCTGAAAATTTTCAAACACTATAATAACTTCTAGAAAAAGGGGGCCAACTTGCTGGTATTTTCACAAAAACTCTCCCTCATTGAACGGAAAATCAGCATCAGTCATCAACGATCTCAGGTGAAAAATATAACCCAACCAGATCCAATCCGAATAATAAGATCTGCATAACTATGCTATTCATGTGTACTAATGTTTTCATCTATTAAAATGAATAGGCGAGATTAATAAAAATTACCAAAAAACCAGTGCTTCCAATACAATATCGAAATCTAGTTCAATTAATTCCATATTAGCCTCTACACAATTGAGGCATGTTTATAGAAACTGACTGTTCCACACCAGAAACAACTAATTCGCATCAAGGCTTCTTATTTTTCATAAGCTAAACATACATTAAAAAAATTATCACAGAAAATGGATTAATGGCACTGAAAATGAACCAATATAAACATGAATTTCAACCATTTCAAATGTAAACGAACTAAGTTCACCAACACAATCATAACAAGTTTCATTCTAATCCAATACTTCGCCAAATTTCATTCCATTAAAATGAAAAACCAGAAGAAAACTAACCTGAGTTTGCTTGACCTTAATGAGAAGCTCCTTCTGCGTCGAAAACGCCTCTTCGAGAATCTTCGTCACCTCCAAAACCTTTCCGCCGATCTTCTCCGCAGCTCCCGAAACCCTACCCATGAACTGCACCATCAGATCGTCAAACGCCAAAATCGACGGATCCGATGCTGCCGCCGCGTCGGCACCACTCTCCGGCGACGCTCCCCCTGGCCGAAATCCGGTGGACAGAGCCTCCAGCCGCGCCACCGCCGATTCCAACCTCTGAATCAGCTTCTCCTCCATCGCTCCTCTGTCTATCTCTCTCAGTCTCCCTTTTCTCCTATGTGTTTTCTCTCTCTAGATAATAAGATAATGGAACAGATCTGGTGGTTGTGTTGCTCTGATTATGTATATATATGTAAATCTATCTGAGACTGTCCTTTTCCTGTTCCTTCCTTTGAAACGCCGAAAGGTGAAAACGGCATCGGTCTAATCTCAATTTTAGCGCGCGTTTTGGGTAAGGAGACTATACATATGTATGTGTAGAGTGTAAGCAATGTAGTGGGACACGTGTCAGTTATTGAGTGCATGTCGGCGTCATTCGCGTTGTGGAACACCTGTGCACTACGAATTTGGAGCTGTGATAGTATGTAGGGCATGGCCTACAGAATGTATCGTGTAACCTAAGTGATAATTGTAGATTAGCATCATTTTATAAAGAAACAATTACAGATTGACCCCTTCTTACTCTTGAAGTATCAATTGTGATATATTGACCCTTTGTATAATTAATTTTTAACAGATTATACCATTCTGTCAGCTAATCAGACATCTATTTTCAGACAGAAAATCAATTGTGTTCACACGAATGTATTTTTCCACCAACATTTAGTGAATGTATGAATGCATGCAATTTTTTTTTATGTTAAACAGTCGTCCAATTAGTTGACGGAATAGTGCAATCTATTGCAAATTGATAATGCAGTGGTCAATGTGTCACAATTAATAGTTCAAGGTGTAAAATGTTTTCCATTTATAGTAAATGGGGTCAATCTATAATTTTTCCTTTATTAAATATTATAGCTGCAAACCTCCAATACATTAATGTTATTTGATGGGTAAATATTAAAATTTGGCAACTCAAAAGGCAACAAATGATATCAATGCCAAATTTATGCACATGTGTGTTTCAATGCATTAATGTTATAGTTTGGTATTTCTCAGTTTTCGAAATAAAAGTATGTTATGGCACGTGGTACGAAATTTTGACAGCAGCCAAATTTCACAGCACTAAGTGCTATTGTCAAAATTTGGCACTCCAAATAGTACACTATTGAAACAACCTATTTTGATCTCTTTGTCAAATTTTGATAAAGAAAATGCTGCTTTACCCACCTACTTCATTCACTTCACATGAACCAATAACTTTTATGATGTTGATAAAATAAAAATATTCGAAATAACATTTATTGATGTGAACCACACATCAAATACCAACTAAGGTGGGTGGGTGAAATAACATTGCCCTTTTGACAATGCCACCTCAAATGACATACCATTAAAGATGCTCTAAATGAACCAACTGAGTAGTCAATCACTCAAATTTAACTCGATAAATTAATAAGTTTAAAAATTGATATTTGAACTTGATTCACTTGTTTTGTAAAAGAGTTCATATACTCATATGTCTTTTATCATACTAATCTCAAGTTGATTTCGAGTAATTTAGGATACATTTGGTCGAAAACTCCGATAACAGTTTTTTATTTTTTAATTCAAAAAATAAAATTTATTTTATTTTCTATTTTCAATTGTCACATTATTCTTATCTTCAAATAATAAGCTAGCCAAATATATATTTTTCGATTATTTTCTATTTATTTTTAATTTTAAAAATAGAAATCTAATAACCAAACATATCTTTTAAAATATGTTTTCGGAGTTCACAGCTAGACGTGGCTTTAATTATTTAAAGTATTAATGAATTTAATGAATCGAATAGTACTTTACTTGAAAATATCATGACAAAATAATATTTTTAAAAATAAAAATTAAAGTCATTGATATATCTTATGGTTAACTTAAACGAATATTTTATCGAGATGAAATTAAGTAAAATCGAGAATTTGGTTAATTTGTTTTCTAGGTCCACTGCAGTGAATACCGTATATAAGTACATTATATGAATGTTATATTTGACACTTGGGTAATAATTGCAGTCCATTAATTATAAATATTAAAAACATTTATGGAATTTCTGGTATATTCAATACACATGATTTTTAAATATCATCAATGTTATCGGAGTGTGATTCATTATATTATTGATATTAAATTCATTTATTTTCAGCAGATAAAATTTATTTATTTATTTATTTTTATAATTATAGACTTGTCGTTATGGCATTAATTTCAATAAAAGAAGTGAGTAATAATATTTAGTATTTTTAACAATTTCTATATATATTTTTTAATAACGAGAGTGTTCGGACCAACTTACACGCACCTCGACTAATTAATTTCTCGAGTGACCGCAATACTCTACTAACCGCGAACATTGGGTAAAACGCAAGGCAAATATTCTGGATAGGTGGCTTAGGAGACTCGAAACAAGGATCTCGAACTTGGTACACCAAAGTCCAACCAAACAATTTCCACATTATTATTATGTTTGGCAAGGGTATTATAACTAAACTTGGTACACCCAGCTTTCTCAGTAGCTTTATTTTTTTTTTTCTTCATTATCTTTTCTTTAAAACTATGGGGCTCATGTGAATATGTGATTTCCATCTCTCTCTCTCTCTCTTCTAGGAATGGCTCGGCATGTAAGATAATTTCCAGTAGCGGGACTTGGAATATTTCGGCCCTGGCTAATCAATGCCCTTTAAATGTTCATTTGGGCTGATTTTTGTTATGGGGTCCTCATTGGAAAATATTGACTTCAATGTTCTTAGCATGCCCAAATACATGCCATTTTTAAAAAATGACGTAACATTATTTGTGACACACATAATAGCTGTGTTAATACCTCTAATTTTGCGCAATGTATCTCCCATTTTAGTCCCTTCTATGTCAAAAACAAAGCATGATGCAGTTTTGATGTTTATACCTGATCGCGAATTAACACTACCAGCTTATGCTCACCTCGACTAATCCCTCGGGTGACCGCAATACCTTACTAATTACAGACATCGAGTAAGACACAAGACAAATACCCTAAATAAGTGGTTCAGGAAATTCGAAACAAAAATCTCAAAATCCAATCATCTGAGCTACCCTCTTGAGTTACACATCAGCTTTGTTGGGAGTGGATAATGCCACAACTCCTGAATAAATCTCACACATCCGTATGAGGATTGCTATGAGCCTTGAAATTGTATCTTCCTTTTGTAAGTTACTTTTCTGAAAAATGGTATGTATATAAGTTTCAGCTCCAGATTTGCCCATCACATTGAATGGCAATGTGCCTGTAACATCCATCCAAATCTCGGATTTCAATGCAGTTATGTTGGTTATCTTCCTAAAATTACTTTAAAGATACTTAATATTTATCAAATGCTTTGGCCCCTATCAGTTCTCTAAT
The DNA here is from genome assembly GCA_017140935.1 of Hamamelis virginiana. NCBI lineage: Eukaryota > Viridiplantae > Streptophyta > Magnoliopsida > Saxifragales > Hamamelidaceae > Hamamelis > Hamamelis virginiana. The sequence goes on along the minus strand of JAESVK010001359.1, from coordinate 256,433 downwards.
TTGTGTTGTAAATCTAATCTGAAGGCTTTTAATACCAAGTATAGCTTTTTGTGGTTGCCCTAGATTTCAAATTAAACTCCAATGTCAATGTTTTGAAATGTTTGTCATCAAATAACGTAGGACACCTCTCTCTCTCTCTCAATGATGGAATAAAAATAATTAAACACATACAGTAAAACGAATTGAGTGTTCCAAACAATTTATCTCCATTTTTTTTGGGGTTAAATTACTTGGTGAAGAAATATGCATGTTGGAAAAAAGAAATGAAAACGTTCTAAAAAATGTGGCGTTGCACACACATCGTGTGTGCACGGTAGCTAGTATTAGTAATACGAAAGCTACTAATTAAACACAGTCTTTTTATCATCTCTAACCTATGGCATGACAAGATAAGACTAATGCACCATGCCATGTCATCATAGCATGCTGACGTGCCAACCAATATGGCATGCAATGTTAGGTATTGCACTCTATACCGTATAAAGTAGGGTGGAAATGGTAAATGGGTTTTGTTGTATATTTAGTACGGATCATTTAAAAGAAAATGGAGAGAGAAATATATTTTGTTGAATGCACCGCAAATTAACTAGGGGTGTTCACCGGTCCGGTTTGGGCGGTTTAGCCTTAATTTTGAGACAAAACCGGTAATTGCGGTTTGTATTTTTCATAACCCAGACCGGACCAATTAAAGTATCAAACCAAATCAATTATTGCGGTTTGGTTTGGCTGGTTTGACCGGTTTTGAAAAAAAAAATTATTTTTATTTTTTTCCCACTTAATTATATTATTTACCTTGAATCATAAGAAAAAAAAATCCAGCCATCCAAACAAAAAAAAAAATAAAAAAATAGTAAAGACTGTAAAGTATAAGCGTACAGCAGTAGAGCACCAAATAGAACATCTATATATTCATGATACCTCTGATCTAACGATACAATGACTATATCTATACTTAAATGTGCTAAACACATAACCTGTCCTGGGAGTCCACAAGCACTGAATTAAGAAAAATAAATAGTTAATAATTAATTAATTATAACATTGGACAAAAGGCTATCATTGCATGCATAGACTTGTCAAATTTAATACATAATCAAGGAATGTATTGCACAAGATTTTATAAATACAAGTAGTGAGAATCACCAATGTATGTGTGTACTCAAAAATATAAAATAGGAGGTCAATTAATATAGCAGTTAAAGCAAAAAAATTAAGAATTAACAAATTCAATCATCCCGGTTTATCCAATCTAAACAAATAAATATACATGAATCCATTTTACCTAAAATAAAAATTCTTAAAATAGTGAATAATGAATCAAACTTGTTGCATAAATCTGGAGCTATTTAAATCATTGTGTACTCAAACTAAAAGACTGTACAAACAAAGACCTTTGTAGATAGGAATGAAGGCATGAAGGAGTGAAGGGTATCTGGGTATAAGGGATTTAGGGTATTAAGGTTTTTGACTTTTTGAGTCTTTGACATTTCGTGTCTTATACTCTTTATAAGTTATATATTATATATTATATAAATAATTATATTATACCGGTCTGGTCTTGGTTAATTTGGTTTGGAATATGCACAAACCGGACCAACCCAAACTAGGAAAAAAAATTAAAAATTTAAACCAACCCAAACCAAATTACAAAAAAACCCATACCAAACCAGCTTTTTGGGTTGGTTTGGTTTGGTTTGCCGGTTTGGTTTGGTTTTTGAACACCCCTAAAATTAACTATGTAAAAAGTATTCAAAAGTCTCATTTTGAGTTTTTTTTAATCAAAAGGTCTTATAATCTTTTCACTTTATTCAAAAGTTCAAATTTAAGATTTTTTTTACCCAAAAGTCCAAGTACATCAAAAAAACTGATAATTTTCCAAGCATTTCCCAAAAACTGATCTATACATCAGTTTTCTGCAAAATGATCAGTTTCTGTAAAATTAAAGAACAAAGTGATGTGTTTCTCATTAAAAATGACTTTTAAATAGAGTAAAAAGATGATAGGATTTTTGGGTAAACAGAACATATAAATAGGACTTATGGGTAAGCAAACCATTAATTATATTACATGAGTAAATTGAATGTAATGGTCAACTGTGAAATGATCAAGTAAAGGATACCTTATTTTATTAAAATCAGCTAATGTCCCTTAAACGTAAGATATCGGGCATGGTATGAGATCTAACAATTATAGGACATTAGCTGATTTTAATAAAGTAAGGTATAACCGATAGAAACATTACTCTTGTTAACTTTCTAGATTAAGTTATATCTTTATTTTTATTTTAATTTTTTTTTATATATTCGGACTTACAAGCTACATAACAGGAGTAGCAATCATCCTTTCCGATAAATTCTCATTTCAATGAAGGCAGAATTTGATCCCAATTATCTGATACAATCATTTAGAATTTTTACCGACTAGCTAGCAAAGCATCTTCAAGCGATATCATTTTTTCTTTTATAAAAAATTTGAAAAAAACTCGATCCATTAGGAAAGAAAAATTATGTGAGAATTTGTGTTCATTTCATATTGACCCTAAAAAGTATCACTTTTTTTTTTCTTTTTTTCCAAATAAAAAAAAAATGATTCAAAAAATCAACACACTAAGGACTCCTCTAATTAGGGACCTTCAAGAGAAGCACCATTAAATTAGAAGGTGATTCGTCAGTAAAAATTAGTTATCCAACCTCTCCTATTCAGGCGAAGGCACTGGCCCCATTAAATGGACTTTTCACTGGAAAAATAAAAAATGCTCTATAGTGATTTTAATTTCTAACTCCTTTCATTTTCATTTTATTTTTTTTAATCTGATACGCAAAAAAAAATATAAAAATAAATAAATAAATACTATGTGTCCTAATAATATATCTCAAATGATATGACAAATTATCTAGTTTTTTTTTTTTTTTTTTTAACAAATTCTCAACTTAATAATAAATGAAGGGTTTGGGTACATTTGAAATACATTTTTTAAATAATTTTTTTAAGAGAAATGATCCATTAAGATTCGAACCTTAAGCTTAATTTAAAGTCTACTTTTCACTGGGATAGGTATTTAAAAAAACCAATTGCTGGATTAGATAATCTTCTCATGTATATTATGTGTGCCAAAAATCATAGTGAATCCAACGGTCGGTTTTCAAAATAGAATGTGTTAAACAATTGTTACTGCATCTTACGGCAAAAACTATTAGTGTTTCACGAACTGTATTTCGAAAACCGATTGTTGAATCACTGTGATTTTTTACGGGCATAACATATATAAAAAGATTAACTAATTTAAAAGTCGATTTTTTTAAATACCATTAGTTACGTGAGAAATGATGAATGAATTAATTTAAGGTTCGAACCAATAAATCACACACACACACACATATATATATATATATATATATATATATATATATATATATATATATAACATTATTAAAAAAAATAAAAATAAAAAGTAATAAACACCTCTCTTACATTTGGTAGGCCTCAAAAACAGAAAAGGACAGGGGGCCTATTATGAAGAGACCCAAAGAAAGTTACTTTCTCCTGAAAAGGGTTTATGGTCTTTAAAGCCTTGAAGGGTACCAGGGACACCCTCAATGATGCCAAGATTGCTTTGTCTCCTGTTTCAGGAACACCAGCATTGGCTACCAACTTGAGTTTGTTTAGCATTATTTTTATTTATTTTTTTTATTTTTATAAGTGTCCCTGTTTAAGTAAGATTTTTTAACTTCTATTTTTCATTTTATTTTTTTTTTAAGTTCCTATCTATGTAAGTGTATGTAGGCATACTCTTACTTTCAAGAAATTCATCATGGAATTCATAGAAAATTATGAAATTCATATTTGAAAAACCGATCGTTGGATTAAATACTCTTGTTATGGATATCTGACATAAATAATTAAATATACATAATATCTATTCAGACAGTATATTTATCAAAATATGCATCCGACAATCACCTTTCAACTTCATGCTGATTTTCACGATAAGATCATTTCTTCTTTTGGTTAATGAGTTTGTTTAACTAGCTATTGACCCTCCATTTCTCCCTTTGGCCTCATGCCCAAAAATAAATAACAATCTCTGAAGTGTATATCCATACTTAAACCCAAAACAGAATGGCAATTTTTGGACATCAAGTCACCTCTTAGAATGGTTTCAATCTCCTAATAAACAATCGATGGCTTATTGATTTAATAGCACGTGTCTTCCACTTTTAAAAGAGTGATTTCAATCTTTTCATAAACAATAGAACACGGATTGAACATAAGTGCGGTGGCAGCAGAGAGGTGCCATGAGGTAAGTGGTAACTGAGCTTTGACGCATTTCCCTGTTTTTCCTTTCTTTTGAAAATGAGATATCACCTCAACCCACAAGGCCAGCGCAAATAGCCAAGGGTTGGGTACCAACCCAAAGGTCATGCTTTCAAGTCTTGGAGCTAACTTTTCAGGCGCTTAGTACTTTAAAGTTGATAGGACATGCCTCTAGTGACACGTAACCAATTCCTAAATCTAAATGTGAGTATGAATCCCCACCACTGTGCAAGCCTGCGACTTAGTGATGTCCGACTTAGTGATGTACGTGTTGAAGGGCCACTAAAATCCTTGAGCTAACCATAACAGCCTCGATGGACAGAGGACAGAATGGAGGATTCATCCTCGTACCGAAAAAAAGAGATATCACCTTAAGCACTGCAAATCCTCTATTAACTATGCCTTTATTATTATTATTTTTTTAACTTTATACACGCGGGTCCCTATGTCATAAGCATTTATACCTTTAGGTCAAAGTATTATTTTAACATAACAAATAAACAAACAAAAGAATTTGAAAATTTCGAAAATCTCATGGTATAAAATTTGACGTCTTAGTATAAAGTTTTTGGATAATTTTCAAAGTTTTTCTTATTCATGTTTCAGTTGGCACCCCTCAAGGGCCCAAATTATTTCACTTCTTTTGGTGGAAAAGTTTTCAATTTCTAGTAGAAGGTTTCAACATGCTGATTCACCAGGTTTAAGAAACATTTTGGACCTCTTTTGAACCAGTGCATTAAGCATTTTCGAATTTTAACAGTATATGTGTTGGAAATGGCTATGTTTTTTAATTTTTAGAAATTCATGAAATGCCTCCGTATTTAGTTTTTACTCTTGTTTGTGATGTTGATTGCCATCATCTTGAATTGTCTCATTCACAAAGATGAATTTGTTCAAAATTATAAGAAGTGAATTTGTTCACAAAATTATATGCAGAACACATTGAAATAATACAAACGTGCCCGAATAGAAAAGACTGACATGTATGGCAATCAAACTAACGACCTTCACATATTATGAATATAAGTACATATTTACAAGGCTGATTTAAATGTAAGATGATGTAATACATGAACTGAAGGTAAAACAAAATATGAATGTTCAATGCAATGAATGAAAGACTGTCGCAATTTCTTCTTTGTAGATTAATGGAAAAATTTACAGGCTAAAAAAATTATCTGACCTTCTGATGTACTGCGTACAATGATCACCTCCATTTTGATCTTTCCAAATCAACACCCTCGGCATGCTTGGGTGGAAGAGGAACTTTATTCGTCAGAGCCGGACGGGAATTCAGAGGTTCTGTTTCTTGGGATGATCGGTGCTCCTACAGAACCCAAAAAAGTAAAAAATTGAAATAGCTTAAAAGCGGGGGAAAAGTGAGGAAATGATTAAATTGATAATTCTTATTATCATTTATATACAAAGAATTTCCAAGCAACTAACTAAAATGTAATATGTAGACAGTTCAAGTGAAATTAAAATGATATTTGAAAGGAAAATTAAGAAAAGAATAGCAGAAAGGAAAAGGAATTATAATCTATGTGTTGGAAGTTGAAACTGCTCTTTTATCTCAGACCTGCACTTCTTTTTTGAGATCTGGCATGTCTGCATTTCATATAAATACCTAGGTGTAGTGTTGGCTCACAGCATATTCTTTTTATCATAAACTGAAACATTCTGGAGCTACAAATTTGCAAAATGAATGAAAAATTAGAGTAGGTTTTATTAATTAAAATTAAACATATAGAAACAGATAATTTAGCCACGTGAATTACAACTGTGTTTTGTAAGGTTTGGAAGGAAATTACTTAAATCAATATGTGAAACCTGTAGAAAGGTTTTTGAGAGGTAAATTAATTAAAATTAAACATATAGAAACAGATAATTTGGCCACGTGAATTACAACTGTGTTTTGTAAGGTTTGGAAGGAAATTACTTAAATCAATATGTGAAACCTGTAGAAAGGTTTTTGAGAGGTAAATTAATTAAAATTAAACATATAGAAACAAACAATTTAGCCAGGTGAAATTACAAAGTTCATTCAGCAGAGTGTTCTGCACTTTTAGTCATACAACTTGTGCTTTGTAAGGTTCGGAAGGAAATGACTTAAATCAATATATGAAACCTGTAGATAGGCTATGATTGCCTAACAATCAAAGCAGCATTACGAAAACATATAAATCATGTAATAGCAGAGAAACACCGGAGCAGAAAGTCCCAATACAGTTCAGATATTTTAACCCTTACAGAGCCCAGGCAAAATCAATACCAGTCTTACCTATAAAATATATAATATCCTAACGTTGTCCAATATGGGTGTTGGAATTCAACATGGCTATCTTACAGCAAATTAAACAGAAATGCAAGTGTCATTGCTTGAAACAGATTCCAATATGCATACAAAGTTAGTGAGTCTGATACAACCCAAACCTCCCCCCCCCCCCCAAAAAAAAAAAAAAAAAACCCACCCACCCAAAAAGGACTCCTTGTTGCATAAAATGCTATGGATGATACATTAATAATGCCATATAGGTAAGAATTCCAGAAAAGCAGACCATTCAATAGCGGATCATTTGCCATCTAAAAGATCAAGCATCTCAAACATTACAACAGAAATTATCATGACAATGAAAGCAGTATAAAGTATAAACAGTGGCTGTATGATAAACTAGGAGTGATAATCAGCTCAACATAACATCGTCGAATTAGTTGAGACAACATTTCAAACATGACAACTGAAATTAAAACATTAAAGACTAGGAGTGAGAACAGGGCTTACAGCACGAAAAGGAAACTCTTCTGCCTCAAGCATATGCACAATTTGCCCCATCTTTGGTCGCTTATTGGAATCCAAATCTATACACCGGAGGCAAACCAGTAATACCCGCTTCAAAGCTCTTGGAGAGGGCTGTACTTCAATCAGAGGATCCACCACCTCTTCTCCACGACGACTTGCTACCATTCCTTTAAACCAATCGACCAAGTTCATCTGCAATTTATCCAGTGGAAACAGAAAAATTACAAAGTTGTAACCTGTGAAATGGATGCAAAAATGGGAAGCTTTGTTTTCACCTCCCCAGCTGGTCTTGAATAATCAACTGGGCTCCTTCCAGTAATTATCTCCATGAGCAAAATTCCAAAACTATACACATCACTCCACTCGTTAAGCATACCTGTGCTTGCATACTCGGGAGAGACATATCTGCATCAAAATAGTGATAAGTGAGTTAATAATCCAGACTAAAGAGGTAGAGTAAATTTTCATCCACCTTTAAATTTGACTAAACTAATCATTAAAAAATAATTTAGGAATTCGTGAAAGAACAAACCCAAATGTCCCCATAACTCGTGTAGTCACATAGCTTGCCTCAGACCCTAAGAGCTTGGCCAGTCCAAAATCTGATACTTTTGGGTTCCACTTTCTATCCAGAAGAATGTTACTGGATTTTATGTCACGGTGCACAACTTTGGGTTCTAGCCCTTCATGCAAATAAGCTAGTCTGTAACAGATATAACATACAAAACAGTTCGTGATATAAAATAAAAGACTTGATAAAAATGAAATAAGGAAAAACAATCACAAAAAATATACCTGGAATTTTAAAATGTACAGAGCTTTTAGCTAGTGGTTGTTAATTATGATAAGCAGCTTAAAGGATAGGGAGAGAAGAACCTGACTTCAAAGTTGAAAGAAAGAGAGGTGTATATCCAGAAAAAGATGTTTTTTCAAATTAAAAATTGCATACCATGTGACTGTATTAGATTCATACAGGGAAAAAAAGTAAAGGAAAAGAAAATGTGCAAAATCTAACCATATGACTATAGCATACAAAACTCATAACAAATCACCTCTTTATTCTTAAGCAAAGTTATGAAAATTAAAATGACTAAGATGCTATTTGTGATCCCGCTGTATCATGTATAGCTAAAACTACCAGATCACAATAGCTATATAATGCCTCAATCAAGTTAAGTAAACTTGACAAAAGTTCTAGTTAAATTGCTCAACGACAGAACGTTGCCCCTCAGCTAAACAGTGGACATCAAGGATTTGATTTCATCATGAAACTTACAAAATAAGGTAAATAACGCAAAATTGAAATAAAAATAAATTGACATCATTGCCGTGATACAGCAAAATCAGACAGCAAACTCCTACTGTCCAGGTCACAGCAAATTCCATGATCAGAAAGTTCCCTCAGTCATGATTCAATTGGTTTATATGATAACTGATTACCATTATAGGAGTAACAGGACATTTAAGAAACAGAGAACATTTATCTTCACTTTTAACGAATCATGCACATATAATAGCCTCGATGAAATGGAAAAGGAGACTAGAATATCACACCCTTTTGCTGTTCCAATGGCAATCCTCATCCGAATATCCCATGTCAGAGGGCTAATAGGCCCTACATCACCATGTAACCATTGCTCCAAGTTCCCATTGTCGATGTATTCATATACGAGCATCCTAAATGGCCAATGGAAGTTTGATAAGAGAGAAATTAGATGGGCAAAATGTTTTTTTTTCCCATTTTCGTTTAAAGATTCTATAAAAATGTCAAGTTGCCAATGGGAAGTACCTTTGAGCACCTTCTATACAATATCCAATCAGACCCACCAAGTTCTTATGCCTTACTTTTCCAATGGCTTCAACTTCCACCTTGAACTCCTTCTCTGCCTGACCCCTACAAACAAGATGATCACAGAATATGAACTTTCATCCAAAATTATTCTAGGTAGATGAGAGCTAATACAACCATATTTAAAAAAAAAAAAAAATAACATACCTACAAATCTACAATTGTTTTCACAATAAGACGAAACTCAATTTTCATGGAGGCGCTGTCCTCTTGCATTAAAATAAAGCAATTGTACTACATGAATTTCACAGGAGATATCACAAACCTTGGAGAGGCATTAACAAAGTGACACTTTAGCCTTACTATATACAATATTGCCCAATAAATTCAGATTTAGAATTCAAGACACCATCACAAAATTTTCTGATTTTCATGAAATCAATCAACCTTTTCTTCATATACTTGTATAAAATTCAGCTCAGCGTAATATGAGTCATATGACAGACGCAAAAGTTCCGTATAGTTATTTTTCCACAAAGAGTAATTATACTATAACTACATGTATACCCTAACTTAACCTGCGATGCCAATCAAAAAAGAAATTATTTTTCACACACATTCCCAGCAATGCCAATGTGGGATCAAATCTACCAATGGGGAAAAAAAGTTTTAAAAATCCCAAGTAGGCAACTATACACAAGTTATTTTCTACAAAAATCAAAACTTTATAAACCAGACAGATTATTCTTTCTAAAAAATTGTTATCCATTCCCATATATTTTCATGAGATCAACAGTTGCTATATTTCTTAAAAGAACAAAATCTAACATTTTCCAAGGTCAGGAAAATATAAAGGGGAAAGTAGCAAAAGTAAACATTATATATAAGATAACAAAAACAAAGAAGAAGAATAAAGAACAAAGTAACCATTTACTTTTCCTAATACTTCACCATGAAAGATAATCACAGTCACCGACACAAACGATACAATCCAGATCTATCAATCATGCAAACACACCCAAAAAAAAAAAAAAAAAAATTAAATAAATAATCTTATACTAAATTTCAATTCACAGATACTTACTTGTTGTTCAGAAGATTCTTCACAGCCAATACAGACCCATCAGGCAATACACCTCTGTAAACAACACCATACCCTCCTTCTCCAACCACATTCTCTTCAGAAAATCCACGTGTCGCCATCTCCAGCTCCTTGAAGCTATACCACTTCCCCCACCCTGTGTTCTGAACCTCAACTGACACCGTCGCCGAACTCCGCCTACCGCCCGACGCTTCGCTCTCGGCGCTCCGGTTGCCTCCGGCAATCTCAATCTCAGTCTTTTTCTCTGAATCCACATTGATAATTCCTTTGAGATCATTCACGTTCTCTTCAAGTTCACCAATTTTGCAATTTTTTGTGGGATCTAAATTCCTGATCTCCACGATCTCTTTCGAGACTAATGGAATTGAGCCTGAGCTGTGCTTTACGCGCATTTTGCGCTTTTTCCTGTTTCGATTGGAGCGAAGACAGAGAAAGATCAGAAGAGAAATAGCGATCACAGAAAAAACGAAGAGTATTCCGATTACGACGTAGAGTTTAAGACTGAAGAATGGAGTTTTTGAAGAGATTTTATCGGTGAGTGAGTTGTCGGAGGATTTGCCGGAAACCGACATAGTTTCCGGCGAGAGTGATTACTGTGGGGTATGAGTTTTCCGAGAAAATGCGAAGAAACGTGCGTAAGAGAGACGTTGGGGATGTTTGGTTAGTGAGAAAATTTTAAAGTCTCTGCATTTTAGAAAAGTTGGCGATTGGAGGTGGCTGGAGAGCAGCCGAGCCCTTTGCTATGAGCCTATGACCAATGAGAGAGAGAGAGAGAGAGAGAGGGGTAGAGAGGTGTTTCAACGGACACCTGAGTGTAAAAGCGTTTGGAGTGAAGAAGAAAAGGTTGCGATGAGCTGTTTGTTTTTTGGGCTGCATTTATTATATTATTACGGGAATGCCGCTGTGGATTACATTGAGGAAACGGCATTTTTGTTACAGTGAAATGACGAAAGTACCTTGAAGGACACGAGGAAGGAAGCCAATTGAGTAATTTGGACATGGATGATGAAAGCTGTCCTCCTTTTTTTAAGTTGCAAGAAATATGGAGTATTTTTTTTGGTGAAAGAAATATGGATTGTGCTAAGTTGCTAACAATAAGGTCCTATTTCTTTGAGTAATTAAATTAGTAGTCCATAAATCATTTTTATAAAAAATATAATATAACTGGCGATAATCAAATCCATGATATTTTAGATAAGAGTCATGAGCCCTAGCCGGTTATGTAACGGGCTATCATGTCATGTTATTATTTGGGATTTTATACTAATAGGGCCTTAATATTAGAGTTGTAACCAATAAGTCCCTAATATTTTGACAGGTACATAGCACGGTGATTTTTTAAAATATAAGACAAAAATGCCCTTTTATTTGTTCATTAAAATTAGAGTGCAAACACCCACAATTTTCAGTTATCAATAAAATAGCCTAGATTTTAGTGATATACGTTAGTTGGTTGAGCATATCATTTTCCCAAAAAAAGGGGCAAATAGGTTTGTAGGGTTTCAAGAAATCAGACGGAAGAGGATGCAGATTCTTCCTCCCAACGTCTTTTTCGGCATATCGTCGAAGTGACAAACGATGGCAACAAGGCTAACAACGGAGAGCTCGAAATGCATGAAGGCAGCGATGAAGCGAAAGAAGGTGGCATCGAAGAAGCCTCGTAAATACCGTTTCCCGATAAATTATTTTGGGTTTTTGTTCGATTTTTTCACTCTGACCTGACATTTATTCATTCCATTGAAGATTTTTTAGATAAAAGAGGGTTTTTCCGATCAATATGCTACACGTATACATGTATCTTTGTAAATCGGCATTGTATGCATTTCGATTTATATGATTTATGCGTTTGGCTTTGCACGTATACATATATCTCTGTAAATCGGCATTGTTTGCGTGCAATTTACATGGTTTCTGAGTTCGGCTTTGCGCATATACATGTATCTCTGTAAATCGACATGCAATCTGTAAATCGGCATTGTTTGCATGCTGATTTATATGGTTTCTGAATTAGACTCTACGTGTATACATGTATCTCTATAAATCGGCATTATATATATATATATAATTGTTTGCTTCTCACTCAAATACCCATTTGAGTGATGATATAGGCCACTTAAATGATCTAACTGACATTTAATTATTTGCTGACTTAGGCTAAGTCAGCATTTGTTGACTAGATGATAATTATTAGATCAAATGAGATCATAGTTTTTCAAAAAGCACATTTAAGTATAAGGATTAGGCTACCCAAATAAAGCCAAAGAAGAAAAAGAAGAAAAAGAATGGACTTATCCCATTTTTTTGATGGGAGACTTATCCCATTGAATAGGGTGAAAGGTTGGCGCAAAAAAACAGTTGAAAAGCCAATTGGATATTTGAAAATTGGATAAAGATAATAGCAATGAAGTTAATACCAACTAGATTCATTTTCAATTGGTTGGGTTTTTAAGTTCCCAAAAAGTCTCAAACATCATTTAATTAGCCTAATTTTTAATGTAAATGATGATAAGTCTTGAACATTTAGCAAGATCATAAGTAACCAAACTTCGGAACTTTATGATTGTGGAGGTCAAGAGGAGTTTATGCCAGACGAGGGTATTATTGAAAGGAAACTTTGTCCCCAAAAATTCAAAATTTTGAAAGTTCTATTCTATTTCACCAATTAGACCAAACTTAGTAGGGTTTGGAAATGTCAAATAAAATTACTTTGTAAAAGCCATTTGCTTTTGTTAACTTTTGTGACCTAATCGTATCTTTCCCTTTAATGAGAGGGAGGTCTTAGGTTTGAATTATTGGGCCTAAATATAAATAAATGTAATTGCTTTCGGACAAGTTTTGTTTGGAATAGAGTCAAAACAATCATCCAAAAGATTTTCAATTAAATATATCTTTCAATGGCCTTCATAAGGAACATTTTAATTCGTGTATCCTTCTTAAATTTTTGTCTGTCTTTTTTTTTTTTTTAATGAGAGATTTTTATAATAGGTAATATTGAAAAAGGATCTACACTCAAATTTTGGTTAGTTAGCTGAGAATCATGCCATGTGAAGTAAATGTTTCAATTTCGAGTTCCAATAGTTTCTATCTACTTTTTTCAGTATGAATGTCTGGAATGGAACCGAAGGAAACTAGTTTAACTGAAAGGTTAGTTTACCCTTCAATTTTATATATAAATGATCAAGTAAGGACCGGTCCTTAACCTTAATTTAAGGTTCACTCATCATTATGATATTTATTTTGAAAAACGGACCGTTTGATTAGATAATTTTCTTATGTTTATCATGTCAGCCAAAAATCACGGTGATCCAATGGTTGGTTTTCAAAATTCAGATTGTTAAACAATTGTTATAGCATCCAATAGTAAGTATTGTTAGAGTATTTCATGAATTGTATTTTGAAAACCAATAGTTGGATCACTGTAATTTTTGACAGACATGACATACAAAAAAAATTTATCTAATCCAACGGTCCTTAAATGATCATTTTTGTATATAATGAAAAAAATTTAGGGATAACTATACTTCACTACCTCAAAGTTTGAGGGTTCAATTTGGTACATAGACTTTTTAATTGTGCGATCTAACAAAGGTGGCATGTGAGACTCACGTGAGGGTTGAAGTTGATCATACGTGGATCCTATATGGATAATAGATCTATTTTCCCGGCAAATTGGCCATGTGCCTCTCATTTTAAATCCCAAATTGAAAATTAAAGAAGTCACGTAAGGGACACATGGCTGGTTTAAGCATAAAAATGAGTCTTTTATTCATGTAGGAGCCACATATGATCCACATCAGCCCTCATGCAAGTCTCACTTGCTATCTATGTTAATAAAATTAACATCCGTTCATTTTTGTCATGCATTGAAACCTATTTTTAAAAATTTGTCCTAAGTCGCGTAATTTTAAAATTTGTGTACCGAATCGAAACAACCCTAAAAGTTTAATGTAGTACAGTGTTGTTAATCCAAAAAATTGTTTGCATTGCATCTTCGAATCGAGCCTTCTACTATTAGGTGCACATCTCTATAGAGCCAAATGCATAACATATTTGAAAAGCTAACCGTTGGATCATATGAATTACTTATAAATTTCATATTCGCCAAAATTCATAACGATCCAATGGTCAGTTTATGAAAATGTCACAGTGAAACATTATGACTTTTTGGTTCTTTAAAATGCCATTAGCTTTTTCTAATTGATTTTTTAGAAACTCATCATTGGATCATTGTGAATTTTTGGCGAACATGAAATTCATAAGTAATTATTTTAATTCAACGATCAGTTTTTCAAAATATATTCTGCATTTAGAACTATAAAAATCACCTTACGCAAAATTAGATAATAATAAAAGTACTGATATTCGAATAGTCATCTAAACCTAGTGAGATAGTGAGATTCAAAACTGTCATTCAATCTTCCAATACACATCTAAACTGTTCAAATAATAAGATAATGGTATTCAAAATGTGCATCGAAAACATTTATATAATTGATGAAAAGGATGTTTTCATATTAATAGCACCTGACATAAAATCAAGCTTTAGTTGTCCTTACAAAATCTTTCCTAGTGTTGCCAACTGGTGGTGTTGTCGAATTCAAATTACCGGAGACATTAATTGAAACACACGCAGTGGCAAGGGAAAGATCACAGTCACAGTTAGGTTACCAAGGTTCTTGGCAGCTAGCCATGCACGAATGGGGTCCAATAATCATGTTTCATAACTGACATGGGGTCTCACGTCTCTTATTTACCTAATGTCAAAAACTGGTAAAACTGAAACATACTGAATACCCCCATACCCACACTTCTGACATGCACATTCTCTTTTGTCGTCATTAAATTTGGTCTCAGTTTCCTTTTTTTAATAATAAAAACTCATCTATTTTTCAATTTCCTTTTAATATTAATAAATTAATAAGAATTGAAACTTATTCATTTGTTCGAAAGTTGAATCTAAATCTTTTTTCTAAAGAGTGCATGAAGACTAAGCCTATTATGTCATTGTTAAATAACGACGATTCTCTGTTTGGGTTTGTTTGGTACTTGGATAATGTGTCATGATCTGAATTATTTGTACATCACCCAAGTGAGAAGTAGAGTATTCAAATTATGACACATCACTCAAGCATATCCCAGTCCAAGTAGAGGGTCCAGACTCCATTGATAAGAGTTCAAATTCAAATAGATAATAATGTATCGATATTCATTTATTAATATTAAAAAATTAAAAATAAAAGTAAATTTTCATTGTTTGGCAAAAAAATAAATGTCGAATTTTCAAATTAGCATTTAATTTATGAGTATAGTGGGGGTGGTGATTGATCCGGTTGTGGTGGTTGTTAGAGTGTGGTGTGAGGGATGCTTGACTCGAGGTTTTTTTTTTTTCTTTCTTACATTTTATTTCTCTTTTTTATTTTTTTAAGAAAATATATTTCCTGAAAGTAGTATTTCTAATTTGAGAATTAGATACCCACATACTATCACAAAGTTTCATTCTCGAATATGAATTTCTACTAAAATTACAAATTAAATATGATAATGATTGATATATGATATATATGTTGGTTTAGTGGCATTTATCTCCATATTTTGAATAGAGATTTTCCAGCGTATCCATTTGCATGGAGTAAGGTTTAGTTTCTACCTATAGATAAAAAAAGGGGGGATGGTAATAAGTCGAAATTAGAATAAAATCTTCATTTCCATTGATCCATTCTATGTATCCATTCTAACTGTAGAAGAATAGAATCTATTTTATCCCACATCAAAGCTTGTTATAACTTTATATACCTGTATTGGGTCCTCCACCTATAAGCTAAGCATTTAGGTTGAAACTCAACATGGTATTAGAACATTGGTTATCCATATGACAAGATCCAAACGAGTCTGCATATGAGGAGGAGTGTAGAAAAATATAATTCACTTTATCCCACATCAAGGCTTGCTATAATCTTATATACTTATATTGGGCCCTCTGCCTATAAGTTTAGATTTTTAGGTTGGAAACTTTTTTGCTAACGCATCCTTCCTGTATATGCATTTGTGTTAAAAATGCAAAAGATAGAAATATAATGAGTTCAACTACCATCTTCTGTGCATGGCAAATAGGCCTTGCCCACCCCTTACGTAGAAAACAATCTCTCACCAAAGAAATGTCAGAGACTTGAACGAAGCCAGGTTGCACGTGAATGTCTAATGGAAACTCACCACCTACTCCATTTTTATAATTACTCCTTGCGATCCTCGCTTAAATTAACAAATATTAAATTTTGATGAGAATTGGAGTAAAAACTGGTCCATTGAAGTAGGTAAGAAAATCCCCGTTTGGAAGAAAAATGAGGAAATTTTTCACCCAGATAAGATATGAGAAGAGGAAAGAAATTGAAGTAGGTAAAAAGGATCTCAAATATGAGACCATGGTTAGTTTTTTAGGTATTGCTACTCTAAGTTATCTATGCTAGCTAGGGTTTTGATTCGAGAATTTGGGTCCAAATTTATTGATTGGGTAGATTTTTTCACACTGCAAAATTGGATTTCGATAAATTAAATTGCATTTTTGGGTTATTACTCACGAAAAAAATCGAAACTGATACTTCCACTTCATGAGATGTGATTCTCAACAAACCATCCAAACATTAGGATATATCTTCTTATATATATATATATTCATTCCACTTAAAATTTTAAAAATTCACGTCTCAATGTCTAAATCCAAGTAGATTTCTTGACTTTTACTTGGAAATTATAAGGTTATAGAAGAACATATATGTAAGAAGCAAGACTTGTAATAAGTCAAACTAAAAGGTAGGTAATTAATCACAGACCTTCGCCATATGACAGTATTTAAGGCCAGCTACACCTATCAAGCCAAACCAAGACAGTGAAAGCCAATTATGCACCTTAAATTTTTTGCAATTTTCATGCTATAGGAAGCCAAGGCAAGACATTGACAGGCAATGATGAAGCTAAATATAGGAGTTGGTAATAAGTTTTTTCTTCCCCTAAAAATAATCAAAATATAGAGTATCTTAAACCTATTTCCATTCAAATTTGGTCCTTACTAAATTTTTTTTTTTTTTTAAATTATCGTATATAGGGCTCGTTTGCGTTAACTTTTGCTAAAATCACTTTTAAAGAACTATTTCTTTACATATTTCTTTGAAATTTTGTTCAAACCATGTCTCCACATATCAAAATTTTCATACTAAAAGTGATTGTGATAAAAGTTGGAACTTTCTAACTTTTACCGCAATCACTATTAGTATCAAAATTTTGTCATGCATCCTATCATCTCTCAAGTTGTTTAAAAGTGATTATCATATATCTTTTCTCTTAGATCAAGTGAAATTTTAAGTTCCAAAAGTGATTATGAGAAAAGCTAATGTAAACGGGCCCATAGCATTTAAGACAAATTACTAAAATATTTCCAAGGTTTCAATTTATTTCCTAAATAAACTTTATTTGAAAAGAATTACTAAATTAGACCTCCATGCGAAAATTTGGATATTTCTACCATTCTTTTTTTTTTGGATACGAGGATAAATTCTCTCGGTCTATCCTCTTACGACTTCGGAATCGATATCTAATGCCATTTAATCAGAATAGAACCGAGGGGCAAACCCAGGATGTGTGCACAGGCTCCTCAACACACACACCAGTAAGACACGGACTCACATAGTGGTGGGGTTTCATGCCCATCCAGATCCAGGAATTGGTTACCCGTCACTAGAGGCATGTCCTACCAACCTTGTTAGCTGTACGCCCGGGGAGCTGGCCCCAAGGTTCGAACCCATGACCTCACTTTGGTTTCCAAGGGTTTTTGGCCAAGTGATCTACCCCTTGGGGTTTATTTCTACCATTCTAATCGTCAGAAAATTTGAATTCAACTTTTTACACAATTACCAAAATAATACATTATTACCAAAATATTACAAAGTCACTAATCACCGGTTTTTTATATAATCACCAAAAATACATAGAATTACCAATCACAAGTTTGTTATGTAATCACAAAAAATACAAACAATCATCAATCATCAAAATTGTATATAATCACCAATTTTGTTAACAATCATCAATTGGTAGAGATATCCGTACAAGTCGCTTTATTTACATCAGATTATCTCTTGAGTTGTGTATCAGAATTAAATAAAGGATAAAAGTTTCATAATATTGGGGATTGCATGCATCTTGAGCAATTAGTGATTATTAACAAAATTGAGGATTGTGCTTCAAAATGGTGATTATTCACTCCAAATGGCATTTCTGTAAAAAAAATTTAATTTAGTAATTCTTGAAAAATGGAGTTTATTACTTTATTTTGAAAATTTTGGAAAATCTTAACAATATTTTAATAAAATGCCCTAATATTTAAGATCTATTCTCGTTCATATCGCGTCTAACATTAATTTCTAAGGATGAATGAGATGGTGACGAGTTAATATCCTACCCTAAAGGGACATTGGACAATTTGGTCATATCCCATCAGTTGCATATGATAATGTTGCTTGCTAGGGCTTTCCGTAAATTTAGTGATAAATAAGGGCGACTTCATATTATTTTTGGTGTCCCCGCAGAGATATTTATGATGAATAAGCGGTGTTTTTGGAATTTATGGACGCGTATTTAAATGTCTAATTTAAGAAAGGAGCTCCATGAGGCAAAACGCATTTCGTGGGTCAGGTGCGGGTCCGTCTTTAATTCAACTTTATTCAAATTTTGTACTTACTGCCTTAACGGGAAATTTATGACGACCTAGAAATAAACATAGATTATTTTAATTTTAATTTAAAAAAAAAAAAAAAAAATTCCAATAATAAATCCCCAATAAAAATTTTTTTTTTTTTTTTTACAATAATAATTAATATGACACCAGTATGGAATTTTCATATCGGTGTCATATTATTAAAGTGTATTTTTTTATAAATGAAAAAGTACACTGAATTAATTGGACTCTAACAGTTTGGACATCTTGTTGTTTGGCAATATATATATAGAGGTGCTAATATAAAGTGCACTTGATGCAACTTGCATCAGGTGCCCTCCTCTATAGCCACCTGTGATGAAAATTTTTAAAAACTGACCGTTGGATTAGATACCTCTATAATGTATGTCATGTCTGTCAAAAATCACAGTTATCCAACGGTTGATTTCTGAGAAAATTGACTGCTAAAAAATGATAACATTTTAAAGAACAAAAAAGTCATAATTTTTTAGCCGTCAGTTTTCTTGGAAACCAACCGTTGGGTACTGTGATTTTTGTCAGACATGACATACATTACAGGAATATCTAATTCAACGGTCAGTTTTTAAAAATTTTCATAATAGGTGGCCGTAGAGGAGGGCACCTGATGCAAGTTGCATCAAGTGCACCTTATATTAGCACCTCTATATATATATATATATATATATATATATATATATATATATATATATATATATATATATATATATATATGTGGTTGGGTGGCAGGAAAACCAATGGAAATATGAGTTCTAATAAAGATCACAAGACTGGAATTCAGAATCAAAAGGATGTTGACCCAAGCCCTAACCACTAAACTACCCGAATAAATGAGCTAATTAAAGTCCAACCTTATTTTTCAATTCATTAATTTATCCAGTCAAATTTCAGCAACTTATTACTCTCAACGTTCCATAAAAATAGACCTCTTTCAAAAATCATGCAAATTAAGAAAATTCATTAATACATTGATTTGTGATCTTTTTATCTTTTATTTCCAAAACTATATTTTTTCTATAATTGCATTTGGTGCCATGTCAAGTCATTTATGGAATAATAAAGGATAATATGGAAAGTTAAAATAAATATAATTTGACTTTTCAAATTGGACTATCATTTTAGGAAAGCTAAAAAAGGGACAGAAGGCCTATCTTTGTAGGACGGAGGGAGTACTTAGTTTTATTTGCAACCCTTTTAAGTTTTAACACCAATTGGATTATGTTCACAACTCATAAAAAAAAAAATTATTAGAGCATTTCTCATGGTATGCCATTTGAATTGTCATGACCAAAATTTATAATTTAGATCCAAATAGGTTGTTCTAATAGTATGCCATTTAGAGTACCAAATTTTGGAAATAGCACATAGAGCTATTAAATTTGGCACCTCAAATGACAAATGTCATTTGTGTAATTGTGTCATATCTTACTTTCCCTTCAAAAAGTAAAAAAAATGCTAAAATATAGTATAAATATATGAAAGCTTTAACAAAAAGATCCTTTGAGACCATTTACAATATTTAGATATTAGTGACCCACAAAAATTATTGACAAAAACTTTTGTTTTACGCCACACGATATAGATGAGTAGGATTTGATTGAGAGACATGATGAACTATTAAACCAAAACTCATATTCATTAACAAAAACTATTGTGATAACTTTAATAAGAACTAGGATACTCATGCTACAGCAAAAATGAACTACGACGACAAGGGGTGGAAAGAAAAGACGATGGTGCTCTAAAACCATCGTGAAAAGACAATAAAAATGAGGATTTTTGAAACACACTCGTTAAAAGGCCAGAAAATGCGAGGGTGATCTAAAATCCCTCGTCTTAGGTTCATCAATTTTTTAGGATTATTAATTAATTTCACAAAATCACTTGGAACTTCAAAATAGAATAAAAAATCCTGTGAATTATAGGTCTATTTCATAGAATTTTCATAATTTTTAGAATCGAACAAATAAATAATATTTTGAACTATAGATCAATTTTACAAAACTTCTCAAAACTTCGAAATTGATCAAAGAACATTCCAATCATGAAATTTTATTACTTCAACCTCATCCAATATTTCTAAAATTTGTGAGGATTTTGTGAATGTGACATATAATTAAAGGGAGTTATTCATTAAGTATCCATAGTTCAGAGTTATTTATTTAATTTTGAAGATTAATAGGGTTTTGTGAAACTGATTGGTAGTTTAAGAGGGTTATTTGCTCGATTTTGTAAAAATGGCTATAATTTAATTAAATGATTTATTGTAATTTACATAAATAAATTAGTGACTTTTAATTGAATTAAAATTTCTATTTGAGCTGGAATTCAGAATATATATATATATATATATATATATATATATATTGAAAAATGAAATCAGCATTTTCTTCTTTTATTGCAACAAACACTACATGCCATCTTGTTTGTTGAACATCAATATTGAATATATATATAATTTTGCATTTTTTTTTTTATAATTTTAAAATATTTACGTAAAAAATACACCATCTAATGAAAGAGAAAAATGTCTTTTTCTTAGAAGTTATAACGGCTATATTATAACAAATAATATGAATTCATATCAATGCAATCCAAATTTGGACGGCTGCAGAGAATAGACTAGTAGGAGCTGGAAACAATTGAAGAAAAATAGTGGAAATGTGCCACCTTGAATGCCCTTGAAATTGAAACCCTCATAGGATTTTATTTTATTTTATTTTATTTTTCAAATTGCTCTATGTGCTT
The DNA here is from genome assembly GCA_017140935.1 of Hamamelis virginiana. Lineage (NCBI taxonomy): Eukaryota > Viridiplantae > Streptophyta > Magnoliopsida > Saxifragales > Hamamelidaceae > Hamamelis > Hamamelis virginiana. The sequence continues at coordinate 234,934 of JAESVK010001359.1, read as the reverse complement.
GGACTAATTTGATGTTGGAATTGTCGGTCTAGTAATTTTATACCCTAATGGATCCAACAAATATGAAATCTGATACTCTTTTTTTTTTTTTTGTCGTTTCAACGGTGAGGGTGTTTGGGCCAGCTTGCGCACACCTCAACTAAATCCCTCCTCGGGTAACGTTAAGGGCGCACTCTCCCATATCGGCCTGGTGCATTAAGGAATTAATTTCTAAAGTTCTTCCCAAGAAAATCGAACCCTGGTTGATAAGATAGAGGGACTCTGATACCTCTTCTCACACTAACACGCGATGCCCTCTTCGCGAATAATTCTACGCTAAAAAACGATGAAGCCCACTTTGGTCCCAGGCCTACCCTCAACCTTGTTATTTTTAGTGAGAGACAGGGAAGGACTAATAAGGATATAAAATACCAATTGTGCTTTGAAAGGATTGATGCGAGCTCAAACCATTTTTAAAATGTCATCAATCCTATTAAGAGACTATCCAATGCAAAAATCTAATACTCAAACTGAATTTTTTCCACCCAATTGATATGACATGTAACAATATTATACTATTGTTTGTGCAATGTGCACTTCCATAGGGCATCATCCATTTCATCATTATTATTGCATCGTTCATGATATATGCCCGTTTGGATCAACTACTACATCCATTTTTTAAAAATAAAATAAATAAAATAAAAACTCTCATATTCAAAGGTTTTTCACTTAATTAATATATTCAAACTAGAGATGCCATTCCCTAAAAATAAATATACATGACGTACAGTAGACAAAATGGGATGCGGACTTGCTGTTGATCGATCACCCTTTTGATCAACGCGATGTTGATCAAAAGGAATTTTGAAAATCTGACAACTCGATTAGAGATCCTTGTTATGTATGTAACGCTTGCCTACCAAAAATCTCAGTGATCCAACATTCAGTTTCTGAAAAAAATTGACCATGAAAAAATGATGATAATTTGAATAACGAAATAGTCACAGTTTTTTATAGTGACATTTAAATTAAAAAATTTGACTGTTTGATTACCGAGATTATTAATGCTCAAAAAGTGAGTGAGAAACATAGAACTATTGCTGAAAAAAACTTTGCCCTTTAATGCTTAAGTCAAGAGTCAAGACAAACAAATGAGGATCTTTAGATTCCCTCGAACTATTATGTGGAGGCATCTCAACTGTTGATCCAGATGATCCATAGATGTCGATCAAAAGAATGATCAGCGGCAAATCCAAATCTGACAAAATTAATGAAGAGACTATTTTGTTTTGGGATCTAACATGATCCATTATGGGGCCATGCAACGCTGTCAGTACCAGGTGTACCTGCACAGTGCTTCTATATGGGAAACATTGCAATCTCCTGCATGGCTCTACTTGTTGATTATTGTTTTGGTCATTAGGTAGAATTTGGACATGTATAGTGTATAGTCTATTGGATTTGCTATTAGTTGAAAGTAATTTTTTTTCTTAGATATTATTATGATAATTTAGTTTTGATTACAACATAATTTTTTTTTAGTTTTATCCATTTTTACTCTCTTTTATATTTTTTTTACCATTTTACATAAAGATTAGAATAAAAGCGTCGGAACAACATTCATATCAACGATTATATTTGTGTGACATTATCATATCCATCTTTACGAGTGATTGTATTGATACGGCATTGCTATGGTAACCACAATGTTAAATAAAAACAATAATATATATATATATATATATATTTTTTTTTTAATGCTGCGGACCTGCGGTCATAACCTAGGCCAGCTTGCATGTACCGACTAGGTGTCCTTCTCGATCCGGTCACATATAAGAAATAACTGTCCCACAACTTGATTCTATAAGACTATCAAATTTTAATCCCAAACATTCGAACTAACATCTCGTCCCAAGAAATTACCAAATATATTAATTACAATAATAGACAAAAAGTACTTAAGATTCCCACATCCTGCCCATGAATCATGCCATCGTTTATGTTCTTTCGTATACTCTTTATAGTATTTTATAGCATCTAAAGAAGAGATTTCCCATCTTTTTGTTGTGATCGAATGATAAAAGATACTGCCTTTATTTCCACCATGATTACCACCTCAATGGTATAGTAGACATGTTTTGCACCTCTTCACCATTTCATGATTACCCTCTATATTATCAAATAATTTAAATCTAATTATATATTTTCAAGAAGTTTTCATTTTAAATCCCAATTCACAATTCCACACCTTAACTCGTAAAATAAGCCTTCTCTACCTCTATTTTTTTTTTAAAAAGAAAAAATAGGATCAAGATTTAACTTCGTAACTTTCTCCTCTTCTTTTTCTTCCTTTTGCCTATTTATAAAAGGATTAAAAGCCTATACTTGGACCAATCTTCCTCACACAAACAAATGAATATCAATACATTTTCACTTATTCAAACTCGAGAATTCTTTCTATAAACATAAAAAAGGCATGCCACGGGCCATTCAGTACTCCAACCTTGTCTTTCAAAGAATAAAAGAAGTAAGCACCTAAGATACAATCACGATGATTTTACTTTATTTTATTTTATTTTATTTTTTACCAATTAGGTTTTCAAACATTTGACTTTGCTAATCTTCGAATACAGCCGTAGGGCTGGCAAAATCAACCCATACTCATTTACCCATCCAAACTCATTTGGATATGTGGGTACCCAATGGATACCCAACTAAACTGCTGTATAATTTTGGTCTGCTCTCACATTAATAAGCCATGCAAACACTTTCTTAATGGAAGGCCTATCAAATGGCAACCTGAGCTACTTCACAAAACTAAAATTAATGTGTGTGTATATATATTTATATATATATATATATGGGATAGGTTAACCTAACACCCAATTTTGACACCCATAAATCACACCCCTCATCCACCATTAGATCAAATCCAATCTAAGGACCATAATATAAGTTGAATTAAATACTAAAAAAAATATTCCTCTCTCTCTCTCAGCCCATCTGCCCCATCAAACCCAATCCTCCCTACGAGACTGTTACTCAGCCGGCAACCTCGCCGGCATCCAAAACCAATCTCTCACCTTGCCGCCGGCAACCCACGCCCCATCTTCGTCATGCCCCATCAAACCCAACCTCTCACTGTCGCTCGAAAACATCAACCAAACTCGCCAGCAAACAAAAAATCCCAAATTTCCTTCTTCTTTTTTTTCCCCTTCAAATCCTTTTCTCGGCAACCAAATGAGGTATCAGATAAGTAATACATAAAAAATAAATCAAATTTTAAAACAAGAGCAATTATGGGCATCAGTTTTTCTTTTATTGGCAACCAAACTGTGCGGTAATTAATACCGAGTAAAAAAGACCAGAGTTTAAAACAAGAACAGACATGGGTATCGATTTTCATTTTTGTTCATTTTCCTTTCAAACTCATTTTCTTGGTAATCAAACGGTGCATAAACTTTAATACTGAAAAAAAAAAAAAAAAAAAAATTTTAAAACCAAATATATAAATAGGAAGTAACAATGACGACGAGCGGGATGGTTCACCGGCAAGTGAGCGTGGGGGTTCTAAGAATGAGCAAGCAAGTGAGAAAGCGAGAGAGGGATCATGAATTGCTCCCATGGAAAATGGGTCTTCATATTGGGGGTAAAAGTTGCATCATTTCTGGGGGAAAAAATTCGACACCATTAGCCCCCTAGGGAGTATATTATAAAGTTTATCTCATGCAAAGTGTGTAAGGTGATTTGCCTAGAACTAATTGCAGATGAGATTTTGAAAATCTCATAAATTGGATTAGATAGATTTCTTATGAATTTCATGTTCTCCAAAAATTACAGTGATCCCACGGTCGATATCTAAAAAAATTAACTGGAAAAAATGTGGTGATATTTTGAAGAACAAAAGAATCACAAATTTTCACAATCACATTTCTTAGAAACCAACCGCTGGATCACTGTGATTTTTGGTGAGCATAAAATTCATAAGTCTATCTAATTCAACGGTCAGATTTTCAAAATTCATTATGCAATTAGTTCTAGATACATTTTGCGTAAGGTGACTATATATATATATATATATATATATATATATATATATATATATATATATATATATATAAGATGCTTATATAAGGTGCACCTTATGCAAAGTGACCTATATAGGGACAAATGCAAAACATATTTTGAAAAACCGACAATTAGATTAGATACACTTGTTATGAATTTCATGTTCACCAAAAATCACAGCGATCTATCAGTCGGTTTCTAACAAATTTCATTGTGAAAAATTGTAACAAATTCAATTTTCATGGTTGCAAAAACATATCACGCTTCATGATTAAAGGATAATTAATTATGCTCTTTGTGTTTATGTTCTAATAACTTATTTTAGAAAACTAATAAATGTTATTTTTCAATAACATAATTTTAAGCTTTTCTCATATTTTCCCTAATCCAAATAGAGGCTTAAGAACCCGAATCAAGAAAACCCAGAATTAAAGCAATACAAAATTTTGTAGAAAACTAATAAATGTTATTTTTCTCATATTTTTGTCTCTTTTTTTTTTTCCTTTTTTTTTTCTAATAATTTTTCTATTGTTTTTCAAGTGAAAGGTAATATGAGATTATGCTCTCTATGTTTCTACATAAAATTTGTATAATTCGTTACTATTTTCTATGTATAATTCAAGTGAAGGATAATATGAAAAGAATTAGTTCAGATTATCTATAATTCATTGCTATTTACATAGGAGAGAGAGAGAGAGAGAATTGCTCTTCATTAGAGATGACATGTTAAATTGTTCTTGTTACAAATCCGTTCGTTAAATGCAGCATTTTTTTTCTTTTTTTATTTTGTATTAGTGTTGGTTTGTGTTTGTAAAAAAAAAAAAAAACCAAAAAAAAAAAAGGGTTAACCCATTATATATGGGTTGGTGGGTCGGGTCAAGCCATTATGTATGGGTCTTGGTGGGTCAAGACATTGTATTAGTTAAATGGGTAATAGATATTTTTGTGGCCCAATTCATACCCACCCATTTGACATCCCTAAATATAGTGGTGTCAAAATGGACGGGCCGCCCATTTGGTCCGCTGACCGGTCCATTAAGCTAACGGATCGGGCCTGATCCGGTCCAATAATTAATGGACTGAGCTAATCCGATTCATAGTAAATGGACAGATTGGGCTAAGGTTTTTTCTCCAATGGACAGGCCCGATCCGTGTCCATTAAGTGACCCGATCCGATCCGAAGCCCGGTCCGTCCATTAGCTCAATCTGTTAGGCCCAATTCATTTTCATAAAATTAATTAATATATAGTGTGTAGAGAGATTCGATCCTAGAACCTCATGTCTTATATGTAAAGACTTTACTACTAAGCTATATATTGTCTTATTTTCTTAGATTGTGATATATAATATTTAACCTTATTTCATATTCTTTTATAAATCTATATTACTTATAAAACGCCTAATGTTGAAAAAACTTTTGATTGACTAAAATACTCTCGCATTAAATGTTAATGACCTTTTTACCCTCTTGCAATATTAATTACATGAAGTTTATCTTTAATTCCGTTTGAAGAAGTCGAATTCGAGACATTTCATTTCTTAAATAATAGGCACAATGACTAAATGTTCTATCCCATGAGTTTTACTAATTATGAACATTTCAATACTTGTTGTTAAGGTTTTTTCCTGTACAATTTTATTTTATTTACTATTTTGAATTATAAATAAAGTACCACAATTATCTTGACCAAATGATAATTTGTCAACTCTATAATTAATGGGGCGGATGACGTAATTTCAAACCCTATCATATATATATATATATATATATATATATATATATATATATATATATATATATATGTTCTAGTGAGCATATGCACACTTATGCACACTTTAAGCTAAAGTAAACAAAGAAAACAAATCCTTGGATTGGAATATTGAGATGAATCTTCCATTAAGTGAATGAGAATCCAAGGACTTGTGTTATTTGCTTACTTTAGTAAAAGTACGCATATACTCACTAGATCACTTCTCTCTCTATATATATATAGTACGTGGGGTTATAATAGTAATAATATTGTTCAAATTGGAAGTTAAATTAAGCACGACCAAGGTCTTATAACTTGAAATTTGGTTAAAATTGACACTTTGGTTGAAGTAGTTGTCCCACCTCTTATCATACTTGGATTCGGCAAGCCCAAATTGGTTAAGAAATGTGGTTCATTTCAACCTTTTTGGTTCTTGCAGCATGCGCATACATGTGCATCGGCCTTTCTATGAGCATACATAAAGTTCATTGACCTCAATTTTATTATAAAGCATAACTCTAGTCGATGATGCAAAAGCCCATTTACCCTGTCCTCTCCTCACTCAGAAAAATTATTCACATTTTGGTGGATGTTATTGATGATGTCAAAAATAGGTACGTAATAAGTTTAGGTAAGTCGGACGCTTGGATTGGTTAGATTCCAACCACTTGCACCGGTCTTTAGAGTAAATGCAAGAAGTGAGTGTAATAATTGTGGGGTTGTTGCCTACCCCGTACATGAAGTAACGGTTCCCTTTTTATATGTTGATCATGGAGATGATCACTTGAGTACCGTGTCCTTTTTTTACGGTTTGTACAGAGGGCTGGTCGGAAGTGCATTTATGACCCTAAGGCCTGTGAATATATATTCCTTAAACATCTGAAAAGATTTTGGAAGCATTGAATGTGTAGCCCTTTTGCGCAGCTAGCTGAGAACCTTTGATGTGAGGCGGTTTATAGAGAGGTCGGATAACTCATGCAGATCGGGCAGAGACTAGTAGATCTAAAGAGATCGGGTAACTTTATCCACATGTCGAGATTTGAGTAAATGACGGTTTTTACCCTCTTTAGTTGTATGTCTGATTCATCGTTTTTTTTTTTTCCCTTCTGATTAATCGATTTTTTTTTTCTTTCTTTTTATTAAGGGCTAGCATGATGCTCTTATTTTAAATCTTTCGATTGGTCAGTTGAGAGCTAATCATCGTCCAATTCTCATTCAAAAACATTAATAATTAGGTACCGCAATCTCCTGTCTCACGAGAAGCCACGTAAAGGGGTGGTTGCTTTAGGACTTGATAGAGTAGCTTGTCTAGCCAGCAATACCTTACCTCCTTCTGTCCTTCATATAAATATTTTTTTTAAATAAAAAAAAAAAAAAACTCCTACAAATAAATTCGGATCGCATGAAGGTATCATGTAACTTGAAATACATTTTTATTTTTATTTTTTAAAAAAAAGAAAAGAAAAAACTCCCACCGTTCCAATTTATGTGATCACCTTTTCATTTTGGGATGTTCCAAAATATATGATCACTTTAACTTTTCAAATTAAAAATTAGAATAAATTTCTCATTATACCCCTTAATCAAATAATCTGGAGAATGATCGTTTTCTTTTAAAAGTGTAAAATTGAAAAACAAATTTAAAAATAAAATAAAATCAAAGCAATCAATGTATTTTTTAAAGTACGTGTTTAGTCAATGTATGCACATAAATTAAGATGGAGGGAGTATCAACATCAAAGAACCTAGGATCTATCAGTTACATCTTACCATATGATAAACATGATTTCTCTTTGAAAAAAATTTTGACTTCTAAATAATATTATTCTTCAATTGATGCCTCAAATTTGTTAAAAAACCTGCAGCTTTATTTGCTTTTCTAAAAATATGATTAATTCTAAAATGGTATCATTATCTAAAATAATTATTTTTATACAATTATAAATGTTAATCTAAATGTCTTTGGTTTAGATTGCAAGGATTGTCCATAACTAGCTTAGCATCTCCTGTAATACAAAAGTTATGAAAATTCTTGGTTTGAGCCAGGATGAGACCATTCCTCAACAGCATAGCTATCATTGTGGAACCTTTAACATTATTATCTAAGTTGATTAAACCCCCTTATCATTAGTTTTTCTTAAAATTACTTTTGGAACTTAAAATTCTACTTGATCTAAAAGATAGAATGTGAATCACTTCTAAACTATTAGGAGGCCTCAGCTATCTTTTGTTAGAATCACTTGTGATTGACTTGAGGGATGATAGGATGGTTGGCAAAATTTAAACACTATGAGTGATTGTGGCAATAGCTAGCTCGACAATTACTTCCAGTAGGAAAATTTTAATTTGTGACAATATGATTTAAACATAACTCCAAAAAAATATGAGAAGAGATAGTTGAGTTGCTCTTTAAACTTAATTTTTAA
>JAESVK010001359.1:209225-226697 GCA_017140935.1 Hamamelis virginiana | reverse complement strand
AGTAAAACCCAATATTTTGTAATTAAACATCACAACCTTCCAAATATACTCCCAACACCATTTTAATCCCAACAAAATGGTTCTTTACACCCCATAAACCCTAAAGCTCCCAAATCTCATCAAAGACTGCCGAGAACGTCACCTTCACACTAGGGCAACAAGATCGCCGACAAGAAGCTCATCGGCGGCTGTAAATCTGACAGGTACATCTCCCTCTCTCTCTCTTTTCCCGTCATTGTAATCGTCTCTCTCTCTCTCTCTCTTTCTCTGTCCTGCTATCCCTCTCTCCATTTATCCTTATCTTTATCTCTCTCTCTTTAGCCGAATTGGTGTTGCTCGGATTTTTCTTTTGAAGGAACTGCTACTCAGATTTGGTGTTTGTGTTTTTTTTTTTTTTTTTTAAAAAATCACAGTATGTTCGGTTGGTAGCGAAACCAAACATTTTGCCCACCGTATGTTTGGTTGGCTTCTATCGAACATTTGTAAAATGATCGATTTTGCTAACGATCGAACATTGTTGCCTATGTTCGGTGGAGGCCCATCGAACATTTTGCCCACTCAACATATGCAACATGTTCAGTTGGTTTCCAACGAACATTTTGCATATGTTTGGTCGGCTTCCGCCAAACATTTGTAAATTGTTCGGTTATGCTAACGGTCAAACATATCTCGAATTTTTTAGGAAAAAAAAAATAAAACAACTTTAAACAAAAAACGCACATTCTCACTGCTCTTGTCATTTTGTAGCTTCGTTTTAACCTTCCCCACTGTAATATACCTTTAAAATGAAACCAAACCATAATGTGGCCAAGTTATATGAGATTTTATGAAATGGAGAAAGAGAAGGGTTTAGAGGGAATATGGATAGAAAAAGCAATGAAAAGAGGTTTTAGTTAAGGTATAAATGAGCATTTTTATCTGTGGGGTGTAGAGATCGAAACCCCATGGAATTATTTGAATTTTTTAAAATTGTTATGTCCTTTAAAGTAAATTTGCAAATGAGTATTTTAGAAATGAAAAACTACTTGATTTAGAGAGCAACTATTGTGGTTTCAATAACCCTACCATTTTAGGAAACGCTAATGGAAATGGGCCTAAAACTATTCCTAAGAGTAGAACAAGATAGGGATGTCAATGGGGTGGGGTGGGGCGGGGCGGGGCGGGTTTTTGCTTTCCTAATCCCGTCCCGTGAATAAAAATCATTTCCCAAACCCGTCCCAATCTCAACTAAAAACGGGACGGGACGAGGCAAGAATTATGTGAAGCGGGGCGGATTTTTGCTTTTCCAATCCCGTCTCGTGAATAAAAATTATTTCCCAAACTCGTCCCAATCTCAACTAAAAAGGGGACGGGACGGGGCAAGAATTATGCGGGGCGGGGCGGGGCGGGGCGGGTTTTTGCTTTCCCAATCCCGTCCCGTGCATAAAAATCATTTCCCAAACCCGTCCCAATCTCAACTAAAAACGGGACGAGACGGGGAAAGAATTATGCGGGCGGGGCAGGGCTGGGCGGGTTTTCCCATCGGGTTTGAGAAAATAATTAAAATATTTTTAAAATTTCAATTTTACTTTATTTAAGAATGAATCCTAACCATAATCTCAACTAATTTGATTTTTATCTTGAATTATAAGTATTTGTAGTTAAAATATATATATTTATACACACTAACTTGGTGAAAAGAATAGAAATGATAAAAATCTTAAAACACTAAATATTGTGAATAAATGGAAAATATTTTAGTATAATTATGTATACATAAATATTCGGGGCGGGGCGGGTTGGAGAAGCCATATCCCATTCCCGTCCTAAACCCTATAAGGTTTTTAATTTTTTTTCCCAAACCCTATAGGGTTTTCAAATTTATTTCCCAAACCCCTTCCAATAGGGGCGAGGCGGGGCGGGTTACCCTTTTAACTCATCCCATTGATATCCCTAGAACAAGAAGCTTCTCTTTCAGAGACCAACCCAATTTGAACATGCTGTGAAAGTCCTCCGGCATGTTTATTGGGTTGGGCTAGGTAATAGTTGGTTAAGTGGTAGACCTAAGGATAGTCCTTGGTTGGGTTGGTTTGGGCCGATGAATTAGGCCTCCCCACATACTTAAGTCCCGTTTGGAATAGCTTTAACTTGTACTTTTAAAGTATAAGGTTCAAAAAAGTAGAAGCAAAAGTCAATTGTGTTTGGAAACTGTGATACATTGGAAATTTATTTTTAGTGAGGTTAAGTAAGAGAGGCTGGGTTGTCTTTTGTAATTTTCAGTAAAGAAAAACTACTCATGCTTTTCTTAAAAGCAAGTTGCTATGTGCTTTATCCAGAAAGCAACTTATCTACTTCTCTATTTTTATCCAAATAAACTCAACTTGTACTTTTGGATACCAAACCAAAAATAACTTTTGGTACTTATACTTTTCTATCCAAACAAGCACCTAATCTCTAACTTTCATCAGTTGTTTAACAGAGTCTAGTAAACCTCTAGGCAGGCCCAATACTATCTTGACCTATCTTTCAAGCCACTTAATGATCCCATACCCTTGGTTGGGTCGGTTTGGGCTTGGGTTACATGTTAAAAATAAAAGATAAATGAAAAAAAATCCTAACATACTAATTTCTTAAACTTAAGATATAATAATAAAGTGTATCCACTAATTGGTGGGTCCATAGTGATTTTATGATGAGGACGTGCCCTAATTAAATATAAAAACAAGGAGACAAGCATGACAGACAATGAAAGGATGCAGCGGATCTAGATTAACCCTTATCCAAATCTTGAGAGTGTAACCTCATCCCCTGCAATATATAATGAGCAAAGCTTTGAAGAGAGCATTACCATTTTCTTATCATGCACACTTCCTTTGCTTTTCGTATCTCTTCTGGTAAATTTTGAATTTGTCAAAATTTCAAAGAAAAATAATTTTCTTACTGTCTATAAATAATATTTTTTGATGTGGATACGTGTGACACTCACCCCATATGATGTCGAGCTTACTCCTATGTAAAAGAAACTAATGGCAATATCACTAGACTAGCATAACCGCCATATGAATGACAAAACGCAGTAAATTTAGTTTTCTTGTAACTTTAATTAATAGTTTTTCTCCTTCATTTAAAATGATGAAATTAGGAATTCAAAACTTAATATTGTCAATTTTTTTTTTTTTTTTTTTTTTTTGGGTTGGTGGGGGAACCTAATTTATGGTTATGACATAAAAAAAAATGTCAAATCAATTAAAATTGTGACATTCTCTTGAAAGCTATGTCATGTCACATTAAATATCAAATTAGCATAAGAATTATTATAAAAACTAATGTGATAGCTTGGCAAAAAAGTAAAAAAAATAAAAAATAAATGTGATATGGCATGTCGTATTAATTATTTATATATCTTATATTGATGTGTTAATTCAAAACTAGTTAGTACCCAAAAGGTAGTCAAATTTTATTTATATATTTATTTATTTTTTGTGTAAATGGCATGTTGACCAAGTGGCATATATCCTTACCTTCAAGATAGATATTTTGGATTCGAGTATATGCTACCGGTTTATGAATATTTGGTGGATTTGGGATAAGAATATTTCAATAGTTTGAAAAAAAAAAATTTCTTGATTTATTTAGCAACACTCTTAGGATATAGGATTTAAAAAAATAAAAAATAAAATAAAAGAGAAGAAAAGAGAGATATTACCTAGCTAAAAGAACTGTTTTTTAAGAGCTAAAAATTTGACAGTCAAATTATTATGATTGGATTTGGTTATATATCTTAAGATTATGATTGCATTTTGTGGACAAGAAGCTTCGAAAATAAAGTGATTTATAAGAGAATATAAACAAAAAAGGTAAATAAAAATAAATTTGGTAGAATTTGTATTTTCTATTAGTGCCTGATTTGTAAGAATACTGTAAAAGAAAGAATAAATTTTGGACTTTTTATTATATATATATATATATATATTGCTAAAAAATATTGAACATATATTTTGAAAAGAAAAAATATTTATTGAAGAAGTATACTAATTAAAGAAGTACACTAGTAGGGTCAAGAACTTTCATTCTACAAATAATCATATAAAAATAAGAATAATATTATGTGTTCTTAAAAATTGTATCCTTAATCCCATCCAAGATTTTTGATTTTTAGTTGGGGAAGAATTTGGTAAGAAAAACTGAAAAAGAAAGAATTAGATTGTTAGCTTCATTATAAAGAAGTAAAGAACACATTAAAGACATAAAAATGTGAGCTATACTATTTGTTTTAAAAATTGTGTTCCTAATTTATTAAAATCTCTTATTTTCTACTAAACAGGAGTTGGTGAAATTATTTTTATTTTATTTTATTTTTGCCAATATACATTAAGGACACAACATTTAAAAACATTTTAAAAAAAAAAAACAGTAAAAAAGAAAAGTATTATTTATTTATTTATTTTGCCTTTTTCTTATTCGTTTTTTTCTTGGGATGTTTTGGTCAGGAGTCCTATTTGAGGGATCTCTCTTGCATAAAGTCCTTATTTGGGATTTTTAATTGCTAAAGTCATCTTTTAGCAATTTTTAATGCATGCAATCCTATAAATTAAAATTATTTTTTTAAAAACAACATATTTACCCTTTCACTGCATTTCACTACTCTACTGTACCGGACGTTGGACTTCACTGCATTGGACTTAAGACTTCTCTACTTTTTTTGCTTTTCACAGCAATTTTTTATGCATTTCACTGCATTTGGGGGGGGGGGGTTTTTTATTATATTTTTTTTTTTTTTTTTTATTTTTTTTTTTTTTTTGCATTTCTCTTCATTTTTATGTTTTTTCACTTCATTTAAAAACACTGTGCAAAGGGGTTGATCTGTAACTTCTCTATCTCATCTATGGCAAGGAACACAGTTACATAGTTGCAGGGAAATGCATTAAAAATGCAGTGAAATCTAGCGTCCGGTGTAGTGAAGTCCAACATCCGGCGTAGTGAAATCCGGTTGAAGCATAGTGAAATTCGATTGAGCAGAAGTGAGGTTGAAGGTTGTTTAGGAAGAAAGAAGGGGTAACTTTGTCCAATTTACGCCAAAAGGACTTTTGGTATAAAAGATGTTTTGAGAATACTTTTAGCACGAAGATATTTTAAAATAGGATCTTTGGTCTTCCAATTTTTTTATTTTTTAATTACTATTATTATTTATTTTGGTTTCAATTGACCGACTTCATTACAGAAATGTCTGGTTCAAAAGAAGGAGAAGAGCTCAGTATATGAGGTCGCCCTCATCTAGCGTTTTCCATATCCAACTAAGAATGCCGGCCCATTTCGGTAATCGCTGAGGTAGAAAAGAACACAACACTCGCTACCTGCTACAGACACCTGTCCCCTCCGTCCATCACAATATATAAAACTGCTCTAATCTACATCCGCAAATTCTCATTTTCCTTCTTCTTCTTCACTTCTCCATTTCTCTCTCTGGTTTTTTCATACACACTGAGAAATGATCACAGGAGGTTCTACAAAGAAGAGACGCGTGGCAAGCTACATCAGCCGCCTCTCCTCCTCCGTCGCCGTTATCGACTCCTCCCGTTCCGACGGAACCCTAAACGAAGCCTCTCAAAAACCTCCACTCCGACGTACAACTTCCTCATCCGTCGCCCTCTCCGGAGGCTTCAACGACGCTTCCACCGCTGACGTTATCCTTCGCCTCTTTCTTGAATCGTCTCCCTTCGAATCCGATTCCGATTCAATCTCAGCAGTCGACTCTGTCGATCAAGCCGACGTCCAGATCTATCTCCACTCCGATATTCTCCGGCGCTCTAAATACTTTTCCGCGTTGTTATCGGATCGTTGGCAGCAGCGAGATTCTGGTGATTCGGAGGCCCAGCGTAAGTTTTTTCGCCTCAATTTGGGCGTTTCGGCTCCCGCCTGTTCGATCAACACGCATTTGACGGTTCTTCAGCTTCTTTACACCAATGATTTCACTTCGGCGATCGATAGCGCATCGGCGGCTTTGTCGATCCTCCCCGTCGCACTCGAGTTGTTGTTTGAGGATTGCGTTAGGTCTTGTGTTCGATTCCTTGAGGCCGTGCCGTGGAGCGAAGAGGAAGAGAAGAGAGTTTTGTGTTTAGTTCCGTTTCTGAGGGAGGAAGAGTCTAGAGAGTTACTTGCTAGGGTTTCGACTACGAAGAATGATTCTTCGGAAGAGATGCTATATGGTTTGATTCTCGCGGCAATACATAACTATCCGAACATGGCATTTGTGAAGGCGTTCGTTGCGAAGCTCTTGAGAGACTTCTCATCCAGGGACTCGGCACGGAGGGTGTTGGAACGGGCGTTTGAGGCCAGCTTGAAAATCGTGAAGGAGTCGTTGGAGGAGTATTCGAGTCCGGATTTTAGAGGGGATCATAACGAGACGGAGGCGATTCAGAGGTTGAATCTACACACCGCGATGACGAATGGGAGGCATTTGTTGTGGTTGGTTGAGAGGATGATCGAGCTGAGGGTGGCTGATTCGGCGGTGAAGGAGTGGAGTAACCAGCCATCGTTCACGGCGGATTTGCAGAGGGCTTTTCGCGATGATGCATGGAGGAATATTGTGCCGGGGCTTCCTGCTGTTGTGCTTCGGTGCACATGCAAGCTTGCCAATGCAGTCGCCGCTGGGTCTATTTTGGCTGTTAGACAGGTATTGCTTTTGAACTTCATTGTTACACTCAATGCATCTTCTCCTAGTAGATCATTGCATCGTGGAGTTATAATCAGAATCAATGTTTCTTCTTGTTATTTGAATACTTATTTTATATGTTCTACTTGTCACTTGCAATTGAGTTGGGAATTTCTAATTCGAAATTTTTTTTGGTATTTGAAACTGTAATGATCTGAACAAATAAGGTTTAAGTTCGTTCTTTCTTTTTGCATTGATTTTTACTTTTGCTGCCTTGTGTTTATGTTGTTATTTGTTACAACTCGTGTTTCCCTATAGCTTATGGAATGCTAGTTCTAGGGCACTGCTAGTTGAATGCTTTGGATCTGTATCTGAACACTTTGACCCCTTGGATGATTGTTGGGATTAGTGCTTGCTATTTGCTGGGGCTGCGCCTTAGATTGGTTCAAACTGAGAACTGAACCAATCTGGTCAATTTGGTTCATTTCTAAACATGGTTTGGTTTGGCCGTTTTTTTATTTGTATAAATTAACCAAAGTTTGTTCGATTCTAGTTTGGTGCTTTCTAGAATTGAATTGAGCTGATTCATATAATACATTAAAATTATTATTTTGTTGCATGTTGTACATTCATTTGTAGGACTAGTTTAATATTATACATCTTGCTATACTTGAACACTATGCAATAAACTAATGTTAATGTTTAAGTGTATTAGGGTGTGTGGTATTAAACTAATCCTACAAATGAAAGTATGCCACATGGCATTTAATATTATAAGTATCGGTTCAATTTTGTTCAAGTTAGTTCCAAAAAGAACCTAAATTAGAACCAAAATGAGTTTGGTCCGTTTAGCAAAATTTTAATAAAAACGATCGAACCAAACCTTATTTAGAATTGAACCAAATTGACCGGTTTGGTTCAGTTCTCGGTTTAATATAATCAAAGTTGCACCCCTAGGATGTAGTGGCATGTGCACCTTAGAGTTAGCACCTTTTTCTTTATGGGTAATCTAGAAGGGAGAGAGATCGTCAAAAGAAATGAAGCATACAAAATAAGGAGATGAAAGTTGAGTAATGGAGAAGGTGTCTAAGGAATTTCAATAACAAAGTATCCTCCAAACAACCTACTTCTTTTAGGTTCCGTTTGGTTGTCAGGAAAGTAATGCGGGAAAGTGAAATGGAGGAAAGAAAAGGAAAATGAAAGAAATAGAACTTGCTTTTCCTGTAAGTGTTTGGTTTGCAGGAAAGGTGCAGGAAATTAGAAGCCTAAAACTTTCCTGTGATGCATTTTCCTATAAAAAATGCAGAATACATTTTTAAGAAAAGTACTTTCCTGCTTGAAATAGTTAGTGGTGGGGTCCACAACCTTCTTACATTTTCCCTGACAACCAAACACATAAAAAATGAAATTATTTTCCTTTTTCTTACCTTTTCCCATCGAATTCTGTCAATCAAATAGAGCCTCAAGGGAAACTATAGATAAATTGTACTTTTCTTGATTAAGGACCACTCTATTGTCCACCAAGTTCAACTTATGGAAAATAGTTCTAATAAAAGTTACGCTTAATTAAAAAGCGATATTATCCTTGTGTTCCCCTTTCTTATAAGAACGTCCTTCATTCCCATTTACCTACTGTTTGTCAACTCAAATCATTGAGAATTTTATCATTAATCGGGCTGGTTTTGTGTTGGTCAAGTTTGAGAGTCAACTTCAAGTGAACCTTGTTTACAATGGGGTTGAATTTGAGGTGTTCGAACTAATTTGACACGAGACAGAGATGATTACAATAAAATATTTTATTAAATAAGAAATGAACAGAACTTTAATATTCACACAATTTGGGGATGTAAATCACTGTGAACAGAACTGTAAATTGGAATCGAAGAAAAAGTGGAAAAGAAACTTACATTTATATCCTTCAACAAACTGGAATATTTACAAACACTTTAGTACTATTTAGTAGTATTTACATACTCTCTCACTAACTGGATACTCAAACTATATTCTCAAATTAGATGCTTAGACTGACCTTTTCTGCTTATGTAGACCAAATGCAGACTGGGTCCAAGGACTTCAAGCTTTTACAAGCAAAAGATAAGTCTAGAATTAATGGACTACCTACTAAAGGACATTAGTATAAGTTTTTATTCTACTACAAGGCTGATAACTTTTTAAAAGTTTTGACTTATACTATACAAAATATATATCCCTCTTTGCATTTAACAAAAGTTTATTTCTTTTAAAGTTCATTATTTACATTTTAACTATGTTGTTTATATATTTATGTTTCTTGTAGTTAATGTTTTAATATTCAGTTTTTAGCTACAGTCTTATTTAAACAATGCATTGATCCTGTATTTCTTGTAAATGGTATTTGAGCCATGGTTAGTTATTTTACTTTGAAATTTAGTAAACGTTCATAGTACTAATTTGGTTAATCTAAACAACTACAAACTTAAAAAGAAAACTTGAATGGGAAGTATTAGGGCCTTGAATCTTTAAAGAAAGGTAGCTTGAGTGTGCGTAAATCCTTTTGGTTTGTGTCGGCAACCTAACTTACCCATGGAAGAATTTAGGTGTGTAGGTGGTTTAAATAATCAAAATTGAGATTATAGACATTTAGCTCATATTCTAGAAGAAGATGCTAATTTGGGTAATGTTAGTAGAACTTTAAATAATATTGTAGATAATATAAAGTACTGAAGTTTGTAGACAGTACTGAAGTTTTTGTAAATATTCCACTTTGTTGAAGGATATAAACGTAGGTTTCCTTTCGTTTACCTTTTCTTTAGTTCCAAATTTTGGTTATGTTCACACCGATTTACACCCCTAGTCACAAGCTAATACACTATTCACGTAGATTCTCTTTTACAATAATAAGGTTGCTCTCCCATCACTCTACGCCTAATACAATTCACATTGCTTCTTTATAAAGACATTGTCCCGGACCTCAAAGGAGGAATTTAAGTCCAATTTACAAGTGGACAAATTTTGAATGAAATAAAGACAAACTTATTTGTTTAAAAAGTACATAAGCTTTTCTTGCCCTATTCAATGCAAGGGCTTATGAACACTGTACTAATAAATAGAATTCTTGATCATATACAATAGAACACATTAATTATTTACTATTAGGACTTCTTTCTTGGATAAGTCCCGTCTAATAGTACATAGCCTTCGGACAATGATGTATGTGATTACGTCAATCTTCTTAGAGTTTTCTGGCACACATGTCTTGGATAGAATTGGTGTTAGGCAATCTAGAATAATTTTCAGTCTTCCAACTTTGTTGTAGTGTTTCAAACTTGTCCTTCAACAAGGGTATTGTCCCAATTAGCTAGTCAAATGTCGTCTAGCGAATTAAGAAAATCAATTTTTTCATGTCAATGGGATTCGGGTCCATCATGTTTTCTGTGTCTGTCTAGGACCATTGATTTCTCTGATTGCTATTGAAATAAGAAAATTTACTACTACTTGAACTTGTTCTTTTGAGGCAACATAGGTAGAAAGGAGGTCGGTAGAAAACAGTCTTCTTCGAAAGAATAAGAATTATTTCTTCTTACCCTTCCAACTTCTCTTTTAAGAGCAACATAATTCATCTTGTAATAAAGTAGCAGATTCATTTCATCCGTTAATTTGCTATGCTTGACTACTTTCCCTCTTAGAACATCTTCGGTCTATTTTTAAAGAAAGAGGTCCTAATAGTAAATATTTAACGCATTCTCGTGTGTAGTCAAGAAGTTTATTTATTAGTATAGTGTACCTTTGTCCCTATATTGAATATGGTAAGAAAAAATTATGTACTTTTGAAAAAGTAGTTCGTCTTTATTTCCTTCCATACTTTTCCATTGGTGAAATGGATTTAAAGTCTACCTTTGAGGTCCAAAGCTTTGTCGATATAAAGAAGCAAATTCAATCTTATGAGGCATCAAGTGTTGGGAGAGTGGACTTCACATTCTAAGAGTGTATGGTGAAAGAAAGCCCGGGTGAATAGTGTATTAGCTGGTGTAAATATTAATATTTAAGTTTGTATGTTGGTACATATGTAAGCCTCTTATCATTTTTTATTTAACCAAATATTTTACTGTAATCATGTTGGTTTTGTGTACATGTTTGCCACTCTTAATTTGTATCAAAACACTCATCACAACCCTTTATGTTAGTGGTTGTTAGATTCAGTTTAGATCACTGTTGAATGATGGTGTGGTGAAACCTGGAGAATCATTTAATTCTTGTGATTCTTGGAGTTGATTGAAGTGATTGATGGAATTGAATAAAAGAGCGATTCATGGGATCAATTCCATGATCTCCTCCATCAGTCAACAATATTTTCTTATGTAATTCTTCTATTGTAGTTCCATTACCCAACAAATGAGGGTAGCCTATTGTAAAGAAAATTTAGAAAGAAAAATCAAGATCAAAGATTTACTCCAACTTATTGTGATTCAAGATTGGGGAGGAATATATAATAAAAAAGACAAGATGATTGTGATTTGAATAAAGGAGTGATTCATGGGATTAATTCCGTGATCACCTCCATCAGTCAATAATATTTTCATATGTAATTATCCTCTTGTAGTTCCATTACCCTACCTCATTATAAAGAAGATTTAGGAAGAAAAATAAATTTCATCAATCACTTACATTGACTCGAAGAATCACTCAAATCATATGATTCTCCAACAGTTCATAATGTGACATCTTGGCTTCCCTTTGATCTACATGTCGTTAGTTTCAATTGTCACATGATGCCATGTTAGTATCAAAAAGTCTTAATCAAAGTGACTGGCAAGGGAATTATATATTTGTAATTGGAAAGCTTCGAATATTGGATTCAGTTGCTTGTGAGTACACGCTACTTGATTATTTAAAGTATCAGGACCCACCATCTGTTGGGTTCCATTTAAGAGAGCAATTTGGCATTATTTGATATCTTTGGATTATTTGGATGAGATGTAGCCATTTGATTGGATACCTTATTGGGGATCATTCTTAGCGGTTTTTTCACCATCCAAAGGTATTGAACAAAATCAGTGGCTAAGCATTCAATCAAGCATCCAATGTGTATAGTTGATCTCTTAAATGGGGCCCATCATATGGTGAGTCCTGATTCATTGAATAAGCAAGTCTTGTGTGTTGACGGGTGGATGCTTAAAGTATGACCACTTTCCAAGCCTAATATTTTTAGGGGAAAAAAAAAAAGAAAAAAAGAAAAGAAAAACCACTAAGCTGTAACTTTTGTCCATAGTTGAACTGTGTTTTTATAGAAGGAGTATACAAATTGGTCCAAGAACAGGAGAGTAAACATTATCCATTCTCTTTACTCTTCTTTGGTTTCCAAGCACTACTCTCCCGTCATATTTGAAACTGTTCCCCTTTTCTTCTTCTTAGAACCCTCTTAATTTTTCATTCACTTTTGCCACAATAAGGTGATCATTTGATTTTATCTCCTTTGAATGAAAAAAAAAAAAACAGCAATTGTTTTCATTTCTTTTCTCTAAAATATTAACTTTGTATCTAGAGATCTCTTATGATATTGCTGACAATGAGGCTCTCTCTAGATTTTCAATTCAAGTTAACTTACTTACAGGTTATACAATTTGAAACACCCCCTCCCCCAAAAAAAAAAAAAAAAACCATATATTGACATGAAAAAGAAAAAGTAAGGAGGAAAAACTCTTTTATTATCAGGTTGGCTCTTCACTGTTCACGCGCGCGCGTGTGTTTTAATTTGTTAGAGTCATTTCAGTTTTTCTTCCTTCTTTTTGGTTTTATTTTGATGGAGTAAAAAAGAGTCAAAACTGGAAGTCAGTATCTCATTCTTTGGTTGTTAGCAATTTGACCCCAAGTGAAGCCAAGCTTGAACTTCTGCAGTTATGTTCAACTTGAGCTCAAAAGCCCCAGTAGTTGGCTTGAATTGCTTTGCCTATTTGCATAGCCTGATTTTTTGATCAAAATACAGTGTCTTAAATCTTTTTGTTGTGTTAAAATTATTGAAATTTTATAAAACAGCTGAGAATTGGATCGTGTGAGTTTTGAAGCTGAATAATTGCTTTACCATAAATATAGGACACAAACAAAACATGGGGAGAAAAATGCTTCCAATAACTTAAAGGGAATTTCCATGTGTGGCTGTAATTACTGGGTCTGAACTACTTGCATTTGTTTGAAGAGTTAAAACAGTCTCCTTCAAACCTGAACTGAGTTTCTGTTATTAAAATAATGAACGCAGAAATGTACCCAAACAGCCTGTGGAACTTTGTTTTTAGGCTACTCATTGAAGAATACTTAACTTCACAACTGAAACTCTCTTCACTTCCCTAATGTCAGGCACTCTCTTCACTTCCCTAATGTCAGGCACTTGAGTTTGAAGAGTTGCTGGCCAACTATCATCTTATCTTTTATCTTTAAAATGGTCAGTTCAGGTGGCATGCATTAACTTGTTTTCAAAATTTTCCCCACTTTTTCCAGGTTAGGCTGAAGCTCGTAAAAGATTGGCTTCCTGTGCTACTAGTATGCAAAGACAATGTCTCGCCGATGCTGCCCAGTCATAAATCACTATACTTGGAGCTGGAGGAGACATTTCTTAGAATCATTTCCACATTGCCAATGGCAGAGGCACAGGCATTGTTGCAGCAATGCCTTAGCTTCTCAACCCGAAATGTTGACGACTGCCCTCATTTGGTCACGGCGTTCAACACGTGGTTCCGTCGGGCAACTCAACCCCCACAAGAAGACAATAACAAAAACATTTGTTAAAAAAAAAAAAAAAAAAACAGCACTCTTGATGTTCAGGTTGAAGTTCCAACTGTAACCCTGTTGTGCTTATTCCATTACACACAGGTTTGGCCTGCCTTTGGCAAATATTGTTCATATAAAACTGATGTCTGGAGAGTAAACTTACTGTGTTTTGTGTATATAGACGTGGACCGTGCACATATACCCGGATGTTCCCCACCTTTGCAGATATCAAACTACTGGCTTGAATTCTTTCTTGTAGCTATTTACACTTAACAGTTTTTTTTTTTTTTTTAAAGTACTTTTTAAACTATAATACTAATTTTACGTGGAATTGACAAATTTGCTCGGTGGAATAGGTGAGATCCTGGTAATTTAAGGACTTTGGAGTCGTATCCATGTTTATGTGAGCGGGGCAGTAAGGGGAGGGTTGAAGTCTAGCATTTTCTCATCTATTTTGGTTGCTTAAGTGCCTTGTGATGGATCGGAGTTCATTGAACTCGAATTTTTCTTACTGAAGACGGTGTTGTTCTTCCTTGACAATTATGCTCAGTAATATTTTAGATTTGCTTTCATTTTTATCCTCTGTTTAGGGCGATGCAGATCCTTTATTCTGGTGTGCAAGAAAGTTAGTTGTCGTTCGATCCTAAGGTCACTTGGTAGCCATGGAAGATGTATGGTGGTACAAATTTGAAGGACCCCGTCTAAAGATGGCAGTTAAATTGTCGGGTGTACTATTTTATTTGCGTTTTCTAATTGTGTTGAAGTTGAATTTCATTGAGAAAAATGGAGGCGGCCATGTTGTCACTTTTGTCTCTGTAAATGTGGTAAAAAAATTGCAACAATTAGGAAGTCTGAGAGCTGAAGTAGGAAGTGTTCTTTTTCTAGACGTCCGAACATCAATGATTGCAATATGAAAAATATATGGAATATGTAGTGTTGGCAAAAATGGGGAATCTAAGACCATTTATTCCAGACTCCATATAGATGGTGCAGCTTGAAGCTTTGAAATGTCATCTTGGTATGGTAGAATTAGAAGTTAATTGTGGGAAGCCTCCTGTCTATGGGGAAGATGATCCCATTTTCTTTTCTTTAGGTAATTTGGCATCAGTGATGCAATTTAAGACTTTTTATTTACATTGAGTTAGTCTAAACAACATAAATTTAATTAAAATGCTATGAATGTTCACAAAAAATTGAGTCAAAACAGAAGGAAAGGGATTGAGAAAATGTAACTGATCGAGATCATTTGGGTCAAAAATGAATGTGTTGAAGTTAGAATTCAAGAGCTCTTTGGGGGTCGAATGAATTTGTTTAAGTTAGATGTTAAAGATGGGTAGATTAGATTCTAATTTTTGTTTTAAAGGTTTTCGCTTCAAATACAATCATTTGGATTTTAAAAAGTCAAAAAAAACTTCCATCATATCTCATTTTTTAGCATTTCTGCTAACATTTTGGTTTCATGCTGGCTTAATATTTTAGCTTGCCATGTGAAGTGTCTCTTTCAGTGGAACACATAGGCTTTTAGCCAGTCCACTGGAGATAACCTTATTAAACCATCTACATACGGGTAGTATTTTTATTTTATAATGAAAGTTTGTACGAGAATCATTACAAATTACACATCCAAGATCTTCATAACTTTTTTCTTTGGGGAATTCAATGCTATGAATGTTTTTTCATGAGAAAGAAACTGGGAGAGAAAGAAAAAAAAGAGAAAATGCTTAATAAAAAAAAAATTAAAGCATTTCATAATTTCCTTCAATATTCTTTCTCAAGAAAATAATTTTCTCATGTATACGCCTACTTTTTATGCCAGGAAGTTAAGAATTAGAGTCTTCAGATTGCCACCACCTCACATTAGTAACAAGATATAGATGGGAGCAATATTGGAGTTAAATGAGGTAAATTAGGTAAGGACATATCAATTTAAAGAACCATTATTGGATTGCTACTGTTAGGCTAGGAAATCTAGCAAATTTATGTGATTTCCAACAGAAGTTTAGTGTATGAATCTCCTGCATGTGGTGATATCCTAGGATTCATGAACTCCAATCTTTGAATTCAACAAAAGGAACATTGTGGGGTTGCTTAATTTAAAACCCCTAAATTCACTTGTAGGGAGATACCAGGGTCTAACAAGATGATAGCAACACCACTTCTTAAGAAACATGTATGTGATATGTCTACATAAAAAGCAGGGTCCTGGGAGGGTTAAGCTAGATCCAGACCTAATCGTCAATTAATACTTTTTGGCCTGAAGTGGCTGCTCTCAATACTCGAACCTGCACATTTGCGCTTCACTGCTATAACGGAGACCATGATGCTATGAGGCCGCCGCTATAGCTGTAACCATAACTAAGGATGACTAGGTTGTTACTAAAAGAATCCACAATCAAAGCCAGCAATATATGTACACCACAGAAATTATGTCATAACCCATTGAAAGAAATCTAGATCTCATCCCACTGCCAAAACTTCATTGCTATTAACAATTTAACACAATTTCATTGCTATCAACACCTTTATGACAACAAAAAACAAAGACACCAAGAAATTCACAGAAAACAGTGGCGACAGTAGACTGCACTAGCTACATGAAGAGGATCTCAACTTGGTAACAAGCCCATTTCCTAAAAAATCAAGAGTGGGAAATGCGGGGAAGATTCATGCTTTCCCAGTATTACCTTAAAAGAAAATTACCCTTTTATTGGAGATTTAAAGGATAAGTTGCCCCAAGGCAGAACCAAGGAAAGTCAAAATCCAAGCAATTCCAGCACTTAATTGCATAAGATATGAGCTTCTCATTAACAATCCGCAACGGTAACTATATAACAAACACGAAGTTAGCCGCCTTTATAATTATGAGGGAGTAGAATGGATGATAGTTGGGTTAGAGAGCAAACAGGGAAATATGGTTTCACAGTAGCCGCCTTCTGAAATTTCTGGTGGTTCCTTGGTAGGTTCGAACCAGCAGGCCAACTCCTATTCCAATTCCAAGACAAACACTGAGGCCAATCCCAACACCCACCCTCACGCCAGCATTGAACCACGAGAGCTCTCCGTCTTCACCTTCTAAATAATCTGTTCCTGGGTACATGTTGTAGTAGTCTTCATTTTCTGGTTTGTGGTGTGGGTATTCTGATATCTGCAACGGTAAAAGGAATCAAAAGGCAGCATGAATAGGAAATTGAGTAGTAAATGTAAGTAGAGTGCATTTCAGTGAAAGAGGTTGCTGATCTTGGGAGTTCCCGCAAGAGAAAAACCAACATACGATACAAATTACCAATATTGCTTCCCTGTCATATCTTAAAAAAAAAAAATCTAACTCCCTACTGTCATAACAAATATGACTTCCAGTCCTGTATGACCTCTGTATGTGTGTGTGTGTGTGTAAACTGTAGCCAATCCATACTAGGTGAGCCCCACATTTTGGGTTAACTAATCATATGATAATATTACAGGAAAGCCGTTCTGGAACCTATTAATGAGATTGAAATCCCTTCCTATAAAAAAAATTGAACTACATTGCATCCACTTAAGAAGGATACCAAAAAGCACTGTAGTGTCATTTAGTACCCTGAAAAAGAAGCTAGTTCGGAGGCAAAAATGATCCAGAACACCGTATATATAGAGATATCCGTTTGGGAAATAAGTTGATTCATACAATTAGCTGAATTCACACAAGATATGGAGGAAAAAATGCAGCAGCACTCGGTCTATGTCACAGGGCGTCTATGTCACAGGGCAGAAAGAGTTGAAAAAGACAAAAGAAAGTTGACAGATGGAGGGAAGAGCAACATATTCATATCAATTTATGTAAATGCTCAATTCACATGACTACAAATGCAATATTATCTGGAAAAAAAAAAAAAATTGATGTGCCAGGCAAGGTGTGTTGCTATGTAAAAACTTTGTCCAACTTCAGTCTGGATTTAACATCATTAAATGCTCAAGCCATTAGCAGGAGATGTACCACTACCATTAGCATCCTTTACAACCCTTCAGAGAGGTACAACTCAAGCAGATAGTAAATAAGAAATCTATTCTTGTAAAGTGATGGTCAGGGTCAAGTGGTGACCGTTAAATTTTCTCATCACTAA
>JAESVK010001359.1:154741-164998 GCA_017140935.1 Hamamelis virginiana | reverse complement strand
CATAGTAAATAAAACACAGAAAACATCAATGGAAAAATAAATCACAAAATCTACATACACACATATATGGAGAGAGAGAGAGAGAGTACCTTGAGAAAGCCAGCTCCAGCAGGTGGAATCGACGGCAATTATGGACTTGAGACGAGCAGAAGCGATAGCGCTATGAAGTGGCAACATAGACTCAACGCTTCCTAAAGCCGAAACCATCCTGAAAAATAATCGAACGAGAGAACATGAGAACAGTGATAATCTAGGGTTTTAAGAGTCAGCTGAAGAGGTATATTTACCTTGAAGCGCAAGGGCTGGCTCTTGTGGAAGGAGAGAAAGCAGAGGGAATGGCTTTTGAGGAGGCTGTTTTGGGAAGTAAGGTTTTGGATCGAGATGCGAGGGACCTTGCGCTAGCCATTGCAGCTGATCTGCAGAGGGAAGCCATTTCTGATTCGGATGCTAGAGAGAGTGACAGAGACCGGAGAAGATGAGAGCTCTCCTTAAACCCTACACTTTTGTGCTGCTTTATTTTCTCATTTTCGTTTTGGGGGACGGGGGTTATGCGCTGAGTTGCGCTTGAAATCGCCGGGTCAAATCGGATAGGCCAGCCAATGGCCTTGCACCAATGGCACCTACTATGTTCAAGTTCTTGGGAAGCGTTTGGCCTTCCAAATGACTTTCTCGAGCCAAGAGTTTATTTATAATTTTTAAGAGTATTTGGTGAAATATTTTAAATGCACTTTTATAAAAAACCAATCACTGAAAAGTTTATCTAAAAGAAGCTATAAAGGATGGCTTTTAGAATACAAATGGAATTTTAAATGAATTTTTGATATATTCTTGAGAATTTTACCTCAATATTCCCATAGTTTGAAAAAATTCCCTACATAAACCTACCTTTTGAAAAATGACAAAAAAAAAAAAAAAAATTATTTTACCAAAAAGCCTTTCACATTACATAATCCCCACATTTATAGTGAATCCCCAATTTTGTGAATAATCTCCAATTCCCCAAATTGCATGTAATTCCCTATTTTGAATAGAATTCCCAATTGCAGTATTATTAAATCACGTTAATTATGCAATGATAACAATTTTGAAATAATCATATAAAATATATTACAATATAAATTGGGGATTATTAAGTTATTTTGAGGATTATGAACAAGATTTCCGTATTGGGGATTTTGTGTTATTTTGGGTATTATGATTTGAATTAGGGCTTGGGGATTATGTGTAATTTTGGGCATTAGGATCTTCTATGATTTGATGGGACATATAATGTTATGATTTGAAGTAAAAAATAATAAAAAATAGATAATGATTGTGTTTGTTAATTGAGGATTGTTAATAAAATTGGAGATTGTTCAAAACATTGGGTATTAGGGATTTTTATAAAAAATTTGAGATTATTTATTATTTTAGAGAATGTGGATTATATGTTATTTGGTGATTATTCATTATTTTGGGGATTGGAGATTATGGATAATATTGAGGATTTGGAGATTATGTGATTTTGGATATTAAGATTTTTTATTATTAATTTGATGGGACATCTAATGTTATGATTTGATTTTAAAAGTAGGAAAATTATCCAGACTCCCTTAGATATTGAATTGCATACCAGTAGGCCCAGAACACTATAATGTTTACCCATAACTCCCTCCAGGATTTTCTAAAGTCAACTTTAATTATTTAATGACGGATTTACCCTTTTATTGTTTTTATGGAGAGTTTTATTACCTTTTAAATAATGTAACTGTTTTTCTACATTATGGTAAGTTTTTGAGATTTAATTCAATTCAAATTTTGATTTTTAATTGAGATATATCTGTTTATTGCTTTAAACAAATAAGTAAATTTACCTATTTATATAAACTATAAATAAATAAACGTATTTGGAAGTAAGTAAATTTACCTATATTTATTAACTATAAATAAGTAATCTTATTTGGAAATAATTAAATTTACCTATTTATATGTCTTTAAACAAATAAGTAAATTTACCTATATATAAACTAAAAATAAATAAACGTATTTGGAAATAAATAAATTTACCTATATATATTAACTTGAAATAAGTAAACTTATTTCGAAATAATTAAATTTACCTATTTATATGTATTTAAATAAATAAGTAAATTTACCTATAAATATAATCTAGAAAGAATAGTAATTTTATTTCACTTTTCTCTTTCACAGTGATGATTTCCCTCTATTTTTTCTCTATTTTTTTATACTTTTTTTGAAATATGTTTTAGTTCTTATTTACATTCTCATTTTTTGACTTTTTGATAGCAAATCCACACGTTGCAAATATGAATTTATTTGTCTTTAAACAAATATGTAAATTTACCTATTTATATAAACTATAAATAAATAAATATATTTGGAAGTAAGTAAATTTACTTATATTTATTAACTAGAAATAAGTAAACTTATTTGGAAATAAGTAAATTTACCTATATATAAAAACTAAAAATAAATAAACGTATTTGGAAATAAGTAAATTTACATATATATATATATTAACTAGAAATAAGTAAACTTATTTGGAAATAATTAAATTTACCTATTTATATGTATTTAAATAAATAAGTAAATTTACCTATAAATATAATCTAAAAAGAATAGTAATTTTATTTAACTTTTCTCTTTCACAAGGTATGATTTTCCTATATTTCTCATCTTTTTTTTATACTTGAAATATGTTTTAGTTCTCATTTACATTATCATGTTTTGACAGCAGACCCACACGTTGCAAATATGAATTTATATGTCTTTAAACAAATAAGTAAATTTACCTATTTATTTAAACTAGAAATAAATAAATGTATTTTGAAGTAAGTAAATTTACCTATATTTATTAACTAGAAATAAGTAAACTTATTTGGAAATAAGTAAATTTATCTATTTATACGTCTTTAAACAAACAAGTAAATTTACCTATATATATATATATATATATATATATATATATATAAACTAAAAATAAATAAACGTATTTGGAAATAAGTAAATTTACCTATATATATTAACTCAAAATAAGTAAATTTATTTAGAAATAATTAAATTTAGGGTTAAGCTCGATTTAGTACCATAAACTTTTTCGAAAGTTTAAATGTGGACCACAAACTTTTAATCGTGTCAATCTAGTACCAATTTAAAAAGATGGATTTCAATGTTGGCCAAATCGTCTCTGCATTCAAAGAACTCAAACGGAACGATGATGTGGCAGTTAAGTTTAGCTGATGTGGCACTGATGTGGCATCTCAGCCCACATAAGCTAAATGGTAGCTCGATTTAGTACCACAAACTTTTTTAAAAGTTTCAATGTGGACCACAAACTTTTAATCGTGTCAATTTAGTACCAATTTAAAAAGATAGATTTCAATGTTGGCCAAATCGTGTCTGCCGTCAAAGAACTCAAACAAAACGATGATGTGGCAATTGAGTTTAGCTTATGTGGCACTGATGTGACATCTCAACCCATTTCCCTCAAAAATAACAATCACGTGTACATCACATGACCATTTCCCCAACATTGTTGGTCTCGCATGCGCTTATTCTTCCCCATCTGTACTCATTCTCTCTCTCTCTCTCTAAAAGCAACAATGCTTCGCTTGTTGCTCTTCTTTCTCTCTCTACCTCTGTCTTCTCTCTCTAAACCAAAAAGACCTCTACCTGCAGCGAGTCAAACTCGGCTTCGACGACCCGGACGAGTTCCTCGACAACTGGAATGACAGAGACGATACTCCATGTAACTGGTATGGCATCGAAGCATTGTTGCTTCTAAAGAGAGAGAGAATGAGTACGGATGGGGAAGGAGAATCGCATGTGAGACCAGCAATGTTGGGGAAATGGTCACATGATTGTTATTTTGGAGGGAAATGGGCTGAGATGCCGCATCAGTGCCACATAAGCTAAACTTAATTGCCACATCATCGTTCCGTTTGAGTTATTTGACGGCAGACACGATTTGGCCAACATTGAAATCCATCTTTTTAAATTGGTACTAAATTGAAATGATTAAAAATTTGTGGTTCACATTGAAACTTTTAAAAAAGTTTGTGATACTAAATCAAGCTACCATTTAGCTTATGTGGGCTGAGATGCCACATCAATGCCACATCAGCTAAACTTAACTGTCACATCATCGTTTCGTTTGAGTTCTTTGAATGCAGAGACGATTTGGCCAACATTGAAATCCATCTTTTTAAATTGGTACTAAATTGGCACGATTAAGTTTGTGGTCCACATTGAAACTTTCGAAAAAGTTTGTGGTACTAAATCGAGCTTAACCCTTAAATTTACCTATTTATATGTATTTAAATAAATAAGTAAATTTACCTATAAATATAATCTAGAGAGAATACTAATTTTACTTATTTGGCATGTTGCAATGTGTTTCTTTCACTGTGGCATTTCAACGAACATCTTAGGTGCTATTTCGGGGATATGGAGGATTAGTATCTGCAAGGTAAGCACGTAGAACAAGTCAATGTCGTTTATGCATTTGGGTCCTTAACAACAATAATTTACTACTGCTCCACTGCTCGTTATTAAGTTGGGAACTGGGATTTTGTGGGGTTGCAAGGTAGCGAAGTAAATGGAATCGTCCATTTTAACACGTTTATTTTAAGGGATTTATCGTCGGCTGCATTTTTTTCCCGCCCCGATGATTTATCACTGACTCTTCCACTCTTTGTCGAGATCGGAGACCACTTCTTGATGTTGTAGAAATGTGCCTTTGCACAACTCTCGTAACGGGATATGATCCATTCTCTGTTGCCTAGAAATTCGGCTGGAGCTCTTCCTAACCATATTCGTCTCAAACTAAAAATGGTAAAAATTTTGAATTTCTAGTAATTAATTGAGGGTATATATGTCAAATCATATTAGATAAGTAAATATAAAATTATGGCTTTTTGGGAAGGGGTTTTGAGTCTACTACCACTACACTAGGGGGTTTTGGGTTATATCCCCTAAAAAGTAAGCAACGATTTTAGGGATTGTTAGCAAAATTAAGGATTGTTCAATAAAATGGGCATTGGGGATTATTCAATATTTTGGGGATTGGGGATTATGTGTTATTTGGTGGATTATTTATTATTTTGGGTATTCAAAATTATTCGGTAAATTGGGGGTTATGCACAATATTGGAAATTATATGTAAAAATTTGGCACATTTCCTACAAAAGTTGATCGTTCATAAGGGTAAAAATGTCCAATTTAGGGTATAAAGGTGCATGGAAGGAAATTATCAAAACATGGGTTTATCTAGAGATTTTTTTGCAAAATATGGAAATATGAAAGTGAAATTCCATATATTTTTTATACAAAAAAAAAAAAAACTTTTAAAATATGCACTTAAACACTATTATTTTCCTAAATGACATTTTTAAAAGCCTATCTTAAGAATTACTTCTTCAAAAATGACTTTCATTTGTAAAAAGCTATGCCAAAAGCTATCTAAGACTTTTTGAATTTGAGTATATACTAAGGGCTTGTTTGCGCTAGTTTTTTTAAAATCATCTGTAATGAACTATTTTTTCATATATTTCTTGAGAGGCATGTTCAAATTATATCTCCACATATTAAAATTGTCATACGATTGGGGCTAAAAAAAGGAGCTTGGCCCCTAGCTTTTGTTGCCATCACTCTTAGTATGAAAATTTTGACAACCATCTTATATTACCACCCCTCTCATAGATCAGGAAGAATTTTGAACTCTAAAAGTAATTTTAAGAAAAACTAATACAAATAGACTTTAATATCTAACTAATACAAATAGACTTCAATATCTAATTAAACTTAGGATCCGTTTGCGTTAGCTTTTGTTGGAATCACTTTTGAATAACTATTTATTCACATATTTCTTTGAAATTGTGTTTAAACTAAGTCTTCACATATCAAAATTTTCATACTAAAAGTGATTGTGATAAAAGTTGAAGCCTCCTAACTCTTGCCGCAATCACTATTAGTATGAAAATTTTGTCATGCATCCTATCATCTCTCGAGTTGTTTAAAAGTGATTATCTCATTTCCTTTTAGATGAAGACAAATTTTAAGCTTCAAAAGTGATTATAGGAAGAACTAATACAAACGGACCCTTAGTGTATTTGTTTAAAAATTTGGAGTAAGATAGATTTCCATCGTGCGAAAAAAATAAAAAACTTTTTGACTAAACCCATTGTTAGTATTGAAAAGTTTGGAGTAAATATAGAATTTTTATATGAGAAAGATAAATATGTATATATACATCACGGAACCATGCTTTAATGCTTTATAGCTTTTACTGTTCGTTTCTCAGTGCAAGGATACTACATTTTTAATAGAGAATTGACGTTTAAATTGTTGTTGCGAACGTGTTCGGCTTGGTTTTCTAATTGAGAAAAATGCAATTGCAAAGTCAACTTGAGTGCAACATTCAACTTGAAATTGAGTCATGATTGAAATTGAAACCTTCAATTTTGATTTTAGTGTTTAGATCGATCATAAAATTAGAATGATAATTTCAATATCCAATTCTATAGAATTGAATTTTAATGTAAAAACATGTTTTTTTTTTTTTTTTTTTTTTGTGAAAATAATGCAAAAGTAAGGGCGTACCAACCCCCTTGGTCCTGGTTCGACTCTCATTAACTATTAATATCCGGGGTCATGGACCGCAAGGAGCAAGCCTTGTTTCGAAAGTGTTATTCGGGGTGCAGGATTTAGTGTGGTACGAGCAAGCTAACCCATGATACATATACAACAAAAAAAATAAAAATAAATCAAAAGTACTAAATAAAGGAACACCAGAACATATATACGAGGTTTAGTAAAATTGTCTACGTACATGGGAAGATATTCTTATATTGGAATAAATTATACACACATTTCTCTTTCTGATCTTTTACTTTCTCTATGTTTCTCCCGTATCTCATTTCTTTCGGATACATACATATATATAGAAATTAAGATGGTGGGTAAATAATTGGTGGAACTAAATCTTATAAATGTTTTCCTGATAAATCAATTGGTAGACTATTTGAGACTTTAATGCTTTTCTCTCTATCTACACATTTAGTGGGCCATGGAGGAGACTTGGATGGCCATACTTAGATGACCATCTTTGATTTCTACACAATAATGTAGAGTGGTGTGTCTATCCACATCATTTGCTTTATAACAGTTTTCAATTTTTTGATAAATGGATGTCAGTTTGGAATTCCGAATATGAAGTTACAAAAAATAAGCAAACTCTATTCACCATCACAACAACTATCATTATCATGTTGCCACCTTTATCATTATATGCCGCTACCACCACAACCATACAACAACCATCAACACCACCATTATGCCAAAACCGCAAACACTATTGCAATATTGCTGATATATAACTCTACTATCATCACTGTTGTCGCTACTATCACCCTAATACTACTGCAACCACACCAACTACACTGCTATTGTCTTCGTATCACTGCTATGCTACTCATGTCATTCTTATGATTTTATAGTTACAGTCGTTATGGTGTTACTGCCGCCGCCGCCGCCCCCACCACCACGATATCACTGTCATCCAAAATTTGGAACCATAAGTCTAACTTAAAGAAGAGTTCAAAAATGATGAAAAAGATTCTTTTGAGGGATATATCATATTAACTTAGAAGGAAAATAAAATAAGATGGAGGTGACAATTAAATTGATTGCATACCTTGTTGGAAAGTCGCTCAACTAGAAATCAATGGAAAATCTCATAGAGAGAAAGAGGGGCTTGCATATAATTTCAATTTCTTTGGGTGGTGCTGAGCAGCATGTAAAAACTAAAACCTTAATATCTTCACATGGGTATATATGAACTATTTTGGGAGTGAAATATCATTATTATTTAGAGAAAATTATCCAAAAGTCCCATTTTGAGTTCTTTCTTACATAAAAATCTCATAATCTTTTCACTTTATCTATAAGTCAAAATATAATTTTATTTTATCCAAAAGTCTAAAAAACTGATATAGGCATCATTTTTCCAAGCACTTCAAAAAAACTGATTTATGCGTTAGGTTTCTACAAAATGATCTGTTTCTGCAAAATCGAAGAACAAATTGATGCGTTTCTTATTAAAAATGATTTTTGGGTAAAGTGAAAAGATGGCAGAATTTTTGGGTAAACAGAACTTATAAATAGGACCTATGGGTAAACACCTCTATTATTTAATCCACTAGGGCTAGTCTAGTGGTAATGGGTGTAACGAGGGAAAGGATTATGATTAAGTTAGGTTAAGGGATTGAATTCCCTCTATTGTATATATATATATTTATATATATCATTATTTTATTTTATTTTTTTTTAAAGTTAATAGTCAAAATGAGTACTATAAAAATTTTACTAAACAAGTTTTCTCTTTCTCTATTTCTCTTCGCTTGTGAGAGGAACAAAAAATAGACATTGGATGGATTTTGGACCCGGAATTTATCTCAATTTATTTTATTTTCCTTTTATCTTCGTATAAAACTCAGAAAAAAAAAAAAAAAAAAAAAAAACACTTCCCCTTTATCTCTTTCCAAATCATTCCGTCCAGATGAAGGGGAAAACTTTTAATAAATGCAATGATTTATCAATATCTTTAAAACGGTACCGTTTTGTTTCTTGCCTCTTCAAAACGATTCATAAGATGCATTGTTTTTGTCATATCTTCAAAACGACTTTCGAATCCACCTTTTTTGTCCTCCTTCAAACAGACCCTTAAACGAACCGTTTTAATCATCTGGCCAAACGCACCGTCTTCTGGACGCTGCCTGTGTCGAGCATCTCCAATGGTGTTAGCTAAAGCTAAAGCCAAAAATAGCTGAATGCTGAAAAAATACATCTCCAATGGTTCAGCTATCTGCTAAGCTAAATTATTGCTGAGCTAAAATTTCAGCTAAATCTGGCTTTAGCTTTAGCTCAACTAAACTGTCCATGTCACCGTATGGTTGGCAAATCCCAACCATACCCCCACAGCAAACACAAACAACACAGCAATTGGCACCCAATTCAGCAAATCCCCAAGAACAATCACAGTGCAAATCCGAAATCAATAACTTCAATTTGATGCATTCTAGGTAAAAAAATTTGGGGGAAAATAAAAATTTGAACATACCAGAAATTGAATCTAAGCCATGCCCACTGGAGCTCATCGTGACTGTGTTGCGATATGGAGTCAGAGACCGGGAGGCAGAGGAGATAACCACCGGCGGTGATCCATCACCGGTCCCTCTAGCAGCTCACAAGATGCATGCCTATTGCCGGTATACTTGAGGGGCAGACGCGCAGACCAAGGAATGCAGCAAGCCTTCACGGATTTCTCACCGCCGCTGTGCTCACCGCCGGCATATATACCATCGGCGCTGTGCTCATCGCCGCCGGGAAACCCACGACTGTAAGAGAGAGATCGAGAGACGAGAGAGGGAGAGATGAGATCGAGAGACGAGAGAGGGATCAAACCCACGCCACTGTGAGATCGAGAGAGAGAGATAAGATCGAGAGAGAGAGATGAGATGCAGGTCCAGCGAGAGAGAGAGAGATGAGAGGGAGGACGACTGGCACCATTGGAGCGAGAGAGAGAGAACTGATTTTGCTGGTTCGAGAGAGATAGAGGGGAGGAAGGTTCTAGAGATGGGAAATTGGATTCGAGAGAGAGAGAGAGTTTTGAGATATTTTGAAGCAAACCAACTGATGGGTTGTCTGGGTTATCTAGTACAATTTTTGGGTTTTTTATTTTATTTGGTTTTTCAATGTCAAACGGCCACAAACGGCTATATTTCAAACGGCTAATTTTTGAATTTCTATATAAACTACACATGGATGCTTCAATTGCACCACTTTCATCCACTCATCCACTTAATTAAGATTCAAACTTCAAAGGGTGACAAAAAAAAGGTAATTTATATTTTATTTCTTCAATAAATTTTTTTTAATTTCTTCTATAAATTTCTTCAATATATTTAATTTCTTCAAAAAAAGGTATGTTATTCATTTAATTAAAGGTATTTTATATTTAATTTCTTCAATGTTTTTTTTTTAATTTTTATTTCTTCCATCCATTTTTTTTTCCACATAGTATGCTATTCATTTAATTAAAGGTATTTTAAATTTTAATTCTTCAATTTGTTTTTTTTTTTTTTTTTTGATATATTTTTTCCATCCACTTAAAGATATTCGTTTTAATTTCTTCAATATATTTAATTTCTTCAAAAAAAGGTATGCTATTCATTTAATTAAAGGTATTTTATATTTAAT